>WMED01025130.1:0-11084 GCA_019650415.1 Pipa parva | reverse complement strand
CTATCTATCTATCTATCTATCTATCTATCTATCTATATGTCTGTCTGTGTCTATCTATCTATCAAAATAATCTTCTGTATTAAGATAAAACAGATGTTTACTATATGTACATATATGAGCAAAGAATGTATCTTTGAATCTGCTGATGTTAAAAAGCATATAAAGCATATCCAAAAAAGAATTGTTAATGTATGTTTTCTTTTCAGGGGCCTAACTATTCTTGCAAGTTCATGGTTGATAAATTGCTCAGCATGGGCAATGGCATTGGCACAAATCCCCAATCTATGGCCTGCTGAGCTCAGCCTGAGTATATTGGTAAATAGTAATAAATCTCTTTCTATTCAGGAACAATCATTCATCCCTTCCGTTTTGTTCTTCTCTGTGAAGTGCACAAGCTGTTTCCAGTATTGTAAATTGTAGTGTATGAAAACACTGGGAAGTAGATGCTAGTAATGTCAGGTGTCTGAACACAAAACTACTGTTGGATTTTCTTGTTGGCGTGTAATCGAAATAAGTATCATCAAGCAATATGGGTGCAACTCTGTTAGCCTTCAAGATTATGGAGTTGAATTCATCTGTCGAATTCACCTTGCTACAATTTGAGTCGCATCTTCAAGATAGTCACAAATTTACTTCTCTTTACTGACAAAGCAAAGAATAGACTTGTCGAACAAGTGGACTTTGGCGATCGCTGTCGGATGCATTATGTGGCATAATCAGTTGGATAGAAGTTGCTTCCAGAGCCCTGACATCAGCTCCCCAATTAGTCACTCTGATATGGCAAATGGGTGAATTTGGAGCAGTACACCTAGTCGCATTCACTCCTTCTACACACTCCGCCACTTATTCATTAATGATAGTGATGAATAGTGATGCAAAGTGCTCTGTAAAATAGCGACTACTGTAGTTGACCGAATTGGTCGTGTTTTCGTAACATTGCAGAGTTTGCTCAATAAGTGAACATGGGAAATGCTCAATGGATGCGAATTCAGAACTTTAAGTTCAGTCTTTAGTCAATGAGGTCTTCAATAGTCAACTTTTGGGGAAATTTATCAAGGGGCAAAATCTAACCTCTATTTGCCTTGTACCCAAACTGTTTGGTTTTCAGTTATCTGATAAAAACAGTAAAAACAAACAAAAGGAAAAAGGAAAAATGATACAAAACGAAAACACTAATGTAAATATTCAGGTGCTTCAGTTTCAATTGACATTTTTAGTGCAAATTGGTGAATTTTATGCAGTTTTGTCAATTTAGATGGTAAATTATCTCCCTGAATGGGAAACATTTATTTCGGAAATTCAAAAACAGTTGCTATAATTTACTTAGGTCTAGTAACCCATAAGAACCAATCAGAGGTTGCTTTTTTATTATTGTATAGTTCCCCTATACCAGGGAATGCTGATTTTCTTTCATTAATGTAAACTGTAAGTCTAGGCTTAAAATGCAGATATTCCAGAAAAGACCATAAACCATATTATTTTCAATATTCTTCCTATGATACATATGTTGCTTAATTGAACTTGTTTCTGCATAATGTGCTTCACCTAGGAATCCCATCATCCAACAGTGGAATGAAACAGAAACAGGACAAGGAAAAAACTGAAACATGTTTGAAAACATCCTTAAATACATTTTAGCTTATTTCAGTAAATAATAGAATGTGGGTCTATGCTTATAAATAACAGAGTTTTAGATACAGCAGATGCAGAGGCTTAGGTAATTAATAGGCTACAAGGCCCGTGCTCTTGCTCAAAAACCATCAGACATTTCATCAAATGTGTCATACTGGCCCACCAGAACATAGGGAAAGTACCCAGTGGGCCTAGTCAACTGCAAAATAATGGCATATTTCTAAGGTTATTGTAATCAAGGTATAGGTTTATAGACACAAAAGTGGTACGATACAGTTAAGTCATAAGGACTGAAGAGAAGAATGAAAAGACAAAAATAAAAATATTTTGCTTAGTGGGCCCTGATCTAATTTCGTGGTGGACCCTGGATCTCATTTCCTGGTGGACCTTGGATCTCATTTCATGGTGGACCCCTGATCTCATTTCCTGGTGGACCCTGGATCTCATTTCCGGGTGGACCCTGGATCTTATTTCCTGGTGGACCCCTGATCTCATTTCCTGGTGGACCCCTGATCTCATGTCTTGTTGGGCCCTAGCACTACAGTCCAACACTTGAGCCACTGCTCAATCATATAGATTTGTGTTAAGAGATATGGGAAAATAGAGAGTCTGATATGGAGAGTGACTGAGGTAGCACTATTTGAGTGATAAGGAATGTTCACACACAAATTTTGCACTGGAACTAATGGAACTCTTCTCATTATGTTGTTAAACAAAATGCCAGACAATTTATCCACGTCTTTTTAATACTAAATATAGTGCATAATAAGTTCTTACAGGAACAGTTAGTGGGCCATTTTATGGGTGAACTGTTGCAGTAAATAGGGAATTATAGGAGTATAAGAGGGTATTCCTGCACTGAGTGGGCCATTATATGGGTGAACTGTTGCAGTAAATAGGGAATTATAGGAGTATAAGAGGGAATTCCTGCATTGAGTGGGATATTATATGGGTGAACTGTTGTACAAAGTATGGCTCTATATAAAGGGTACTGCTACACTAACTGAGTGGGAGGCTTAGGGAGAACTGCTATGGTACATGGAGTGGGTAACTTCATGGGGGTATTGCTGGGGGTACTGCTGCACTGAGTAAGGCATTATAAGGTGGTATTGCTGCTCTCAGTAGGGCATTATATGGGCAAACTATTGTACTGAATGGGGGAAAATGCTGGTGGTGGCGCATTTTGGCATTTTGAGCCTAGGTGGCATTGAACCCTGTCTCAACACTGACCGTGGTAGCTATACTAGTGAATGGAAAACCGTTCTGTGGTAACTTGGAAAATGACTGCAGTGGTCAAAGACTTTTTCCTAGCTGTGCTCTATTTTTAGAATATGTTATGTTATCATTCATACAACTTACTCCTAGTAACTCATCAGTAAGGCTAGGGCTACTCTGTGTTTTGCCAGACACAATTTACTATGTGCAAAATGCATAATTCTGCTCCTCCTAGTCTAGAATGGGGTCAGTTTTTGTTCAACCCTTTAGAGAAGCATACAGCATCTTCCAATTTACTTAAAATTAATATAATCTAGACTGTAATCTCTCTAGCAGGGCCTACTGCCTTCTTGTTTAGGTTTGTTCCTGTATTGAGTTAATAAACCTAGAAATACTGTTTAAATAAAGGATAATAATAATAGCAATATTTTTCTTGATGATAGTTTTCTTTTCAGGAAGGAAGTCCCGTAACTTTGCTGACTGAGCACAGCAGTATGTGAAATCCACTCAGTTTAGTCAATGAAATCATAAGGAATAATCATTATTTTTACATTCAGCAAAATAAGTGAAAACATTTTGTTGAAAAAGAAAAAGGAAACACACTGTCCAAGGTGATTTTTACAGTGTGCTTTAAGCAATGCAATTAAAATGTTCAGTATTTGCATCGTATTATTCATTCTAGAATGCTTCATATTATTTTAATGAATGAATGAAAGTCTGGAACTTGCCACCATGTAAAACAACACCAGCTTGGGGTAATTGATCTCCTATAGCCCATATTCCAGAAACAAGGAGAATATGGAAAGGACAGTTTAAATACTAAAGGATGTTATTTATTTATTTAAACCAAATGAAACAGTATAAGTCTCTTAGCCTGTTCTAAATACAGTCTCAGGCTAACAAAGCTAACCTATGGCAGTAGGAATTTCCCCTTCAAGCAACTCATTTTTATACATTTAACTTAACCTATCTTGATTCATGTTTTGCAGTTCCCTAGTGAAAATGAATAGTGGATTGCTTTGCATTGCCATCATTTGGAAATTATAAAGTACATTGCATTTGTGGAGCCCTTTTAAACATTGCCGTATTACTATGTTTTGAATTAAATTACCACACTTATTTTCTCCTTCCTTCTACCAGGCCGGTCTCTGCATCAATTACCTTATATATTTAGAAGTGAATGTATGAATTAGGAATGACTTTACATATGTTAAAGTAACTGGGATATTATTAACCCTTTAACCTTCCTTTAGTGCTGATCAGGCTGGAAGCAGTGGAATTTTGCTTTGAATTCAGAGAGAGATAAAATGGCAGGGTTGATGATCTATCAATAAATATACAGCAGGTGAATTCAAGTATATAACTGTGCCTTTTTTTAATATAATATTGTCAAGGCTTTTTGGTGGTGGTTGGGGGGGGGGGGGGGGGGGGGGGGGGAGAAAGACCTTCTGTTTTGCTTTTTGTGTTTTCCAGATCATTGTGTATGTTTCACTCCAGCCTGTTCATTTGGATCTCTGAATTGTTCCCTATTAGAATCAAATGTCCACAAAATGGTCTCCTGCTGCTTTCAGCAAATGTCCTACTCTGTCTATTCAGGTTATAATGTAACATCGGTCTAATCAGTGCACTGAATTGCAAAGTCCAGTTTTCTACAGTAAGCTTGACAGACATTTCAGGTTGGATATAGCGCCATTCATCGTTTTTGAATTTGAATAATTCATCCTTTTTTTTTTTACTTAAAGAAGATTAAATGGATTTTATCATCATTACCTGCATTAGTAAATAATATTATTAATCTCAGACACATCTATAAGCAAAACTACACCATTTTTTTTTTTGAGTGAAATAATTCAGCTTTTATAACGCTAGTATCTGAAATGATTATTTCCTGCCTTTGCACTGATATTTTATCTGCGACACATAAGCTGATAGGCTCACAAAGCAGGACTAATGAAAACAATAGTTTGTTTATAGCTCTATAGCCTGATGAGGCTGCGGCATATATATTGTTTTAAAAATAGCCTTTATCTCAACCATTAATTGAGATAAAATGTTGTGTTATTAAGGCAGGAGCAGGCCAAGTAACCCTTGCCTTCAATATGGTGATGCTTGCCTAGCATCCATGAATGTGCAGCCAGTGACAAAAGTAGAGAGCTCAAGTTAGGAAAAAAGAGCCAGCAAACTGAAGTGATCCTAATGATTGTGGGTAGAATCAGTGTCAATGCAATTCATAAAGAAAGGTGCAGAGCTAGTTACTGCTCTTATATGCTGATATGGGGTCTTAAAGAGCCATGAGAAACCTAGAAAATACAGTGGCTACAGTGTAGAGGTTATAGTAGGCTCTCTTAACCAGTGACTTTAAATCACAAAACAGCCAAGGATGCAGACATCATGTGAGGGGCTATACCAAAATTGAAGTGCTCACTAAGCGTCAAAGCAGAGAAGTCAAAATTACAAACAGAAAACCAACAGGTAATCAGTAGTATGGTACAAACTAGGATGATCAGCATGCTTGTTCAAGCAAAATCAAGGTCAGTAATAACAGCTATTTTTTTTTAGAATTGCTAACTCACTCCAGCCCCACCACAACATGTATACTTAAGCAAATGAGAGTGGCTGAATAACATTTAGGTGGCTTAACATTGGTCACCTTTGATCAACATGCACTAGACAATGGACTTCTGTTTATCTGATCCAAACAGTCCATTAACCTTGTGTATATTATTTTTTGTAAAATTTTGCAAGTACAGTTCTATTTTTCTCAGTTCAAAAAATCTGCAAATGTAGCAGTGAGTTTAAACTTAAAGTATTGAAAAATATGTTAGCAAATTTGGCCCCTTTTTATACATCTTCTGCTAAAGTTCCCCTGTCGGTTTAGTAGCCCATTTTCTATAGTGCTCCCTGCCAGGTTGGAGCTCTGCAAATCAGCAAAAAATGGTCCATGAGTCTCCTCTAGTCTGACCCATTAAAACATGTTATTTTGAGGAAATTGATTTGAATGAGCCAGAAGGTAATTATTTACACAACTACAAGCTCTCCTGTTGTCAATAGCTTGGGTAAACACTGCAATATACTGTTGAAATGTTTTTAGCAAATTGATAATAAGTCATGATGAGTTCTACATCAAGACACTTGAATTTAAGTACAGCCCCCTGTAAATCCCAAACTGTCAGAATGTTTATAGCTCTTGATCTAGGTAACAGTCTCCCTAAGGATATAGTTAGAGATAAACTTTGTGTAGAGCCATCTGGGCACCATGCTGTATAGCAAGAAAGCAAAAAGAAACCACTTGATGGTGGATGTTTTAATTATTAATAATTAGTTATTTAGAAAAAAAAAGAATTAGAGTTATTACATAGTGCTATTCCATGTGGAAATAAAAAATCTCAACTTTATTTACATAATGTAAATCCACTGATTTATTGAATGTGTTCTATGTTTATACCACGCTACATTCATCCAATGTCAAAATACTGTGTAACTATGTTCTAAGCTTATTTTAAGCAGTTAAAGAGTGTTAAAAAGTTACAGACAGTGTTACATATATTATGCATGACATATGATTAGATTGTTTGGGGAAGTAAAATTGTGTGTGCTTTAGAATCCCACACAATATTGACCAAAGGTTCTTACTGTATATATGCTAAATACAGTGAATTTTGAGAAAATAAATCAACCTGTGCTCTGGAATTCCCAATAATCCAGATGAAAAATGAGCTATCGGCTAATATGGATTAACTCAGCTAGACTGTAATACAGTTTGTTAATGAGATGTGATTCTTCACCAGAGCAGCGTAGGACTTATGTTTTTAGTTTAGATAAAACCACCTAAACAGAACCTCATAACTGCATACAACCAAATCACTGCTCTATTTAGAAGAAAATAATGATTTAAAATGAGTCTTCTTCATAATGTACACACTTACAGTACATACTGACACTACATTAATTCATACTTCAGCACTAAGATTTTATATGGCAGAAAGATTGCAGGGTAGTGACCATAGTCAGTGGGCTAGCCCTCCTGCAGGTGTAATGTTATCTTCAGCTCCTTTAGATATTACATGCCTCCATTCGGGGAAATACACCCACAGCTCACTCAGTCATCTCAGGGGAGTGGGCCCCACTTACATTAGAAGTAGTGCCTGTACCTCTTGCTTCAAATAAAGGGCACCAGAGATTCTTTCACAAAACAGGAACTGTTAATTTGCATATGCTCAGAATTTCTCTAAGATCAAATCCTTAACCTTTTCCTATCCTGTGTCCCCTAGAGGGGGACATTCCAAAAATTCCGCTCCAGTCCTTGGTCCCCTGGCAGGGGACATTAATATTACAGACGTATTTCAGACATATTATTTCCTGCTAATTTCTTTGATAAAATTCACTGATATTGCATGAAACGTCTAATTTCACATTTTTTGCCAAAAATATTAGGATTTCAAAGGGCAGAACAGGAATTTTTATTGGATAGGAAAAGGTTAATCCATGCATTTATTCCTTATACAGGTACTTTGGAGTATAGTCACCTTCCCTTGAGTATACTGGATTTTCCTTAATCCTGGAAAGGAGTAACTTGTCTCTCAAAGAGTCTGACACAGGAACTGCCTGTAGGTATTCTCCACCCTGCTTGATGGAGAAGCCTGTAGCTAAGTTCCAGCCTGCACCCAGGCCTGGAACTGAGGACCATAACCCACTAGGAACAGAGCTCTAGGTATACATCCAGTATATAGTTACCCCTTTCTGATGCGCAATAGGATCCAGGAGCTGCTCTCCTTCCTCAGTACGGGCATTCCAACTTCTGGACATAAACATAAGGTTCAACTTGCTGTTCTGAGGTCTGGCAATGCCTGAGTCTTTTTCTCCCTTTTTATCTCTATGGCCTCACATGTTAAATAAATAAGACATGAATGTGTCATTGCATTATGCCTAATCTGTGCAATCACATTTTCAGAGGACATATTTTAATCCATGTGTAGTAAGTCAATTGCTACTACTGTAGAGGTTGTGTACCAGTGTATATGTGTGATCTAAAAGTTGTTTGGGGGCAGTTAAAGAAAAGACGCAGTCCACAAAATGTTAACAAATCTTTTGTGTTGAGCTTTTAGGAGTGGCCACAATGAATCTTGTCGAAATATATGACTCTCATACATGATAAATATGGGATACCCTTTCCAAGCATCCAGATTTCTTTTCTTCAGAGGAATATATTCATTGGAATGACATTCTAGCTGACCTAATACCAATAACATTCATTACAGATAGCGATCACCTGTTTAGTTTAAATATTGTGTATGTATACCTTTCCTTTTAAATCCTGTTCAGTTTTATAGTTAGAGTGATACTTTGTCTGTTTCGAACAAGGTTTTATGCACTGGCCTCCATCAAGTCTGCAGGAAGGCTATTTAATGTTTAAGTCATGTCTACATCCCACACACATTCTCTAAGCAACATAAATAAATGTTTAAAGTCAGAAGTTTGATTCCTCTGTACCATGTAAAGCCTATGCTTTTATTTCCTTCTCTTCAACTCAGATCCTGTATTTTCAGAGACCCCTTTAAAATGATGGATATTGGCTTGTTCAATCCAGAGACCAGCTGAACAATTGCTTCTGCATTTCACTGCAGGGTATATCCACACAGGCATCCAGGGAGTCATGTATAATGGGCTGGCAGGCTGCAGAGTTCTGTCAGAGACCATTGGAGAGCCATATTTCAGCAAGTATTGATCAGTCCGCAGTTTGTGTTACTGGTACCAAAGATCCTGTTATGCAGCTCTGTAAAATGATAACAGTACTCATGTCAGTAAGGTAATTACCATTGATCTAACACAGGGTGACAAATTTCTCAGTCATAGCATTTGATTCATACTTAAAGTTATGGCGCTGTGGACAGCTCCTTAAATAATTGAAAGTTGCTCTGTGTAAATCAGTAGATACGGGGATTTTTTTTCTCTCTTTATTATATTTCAACTTGCTGTTACAGCTTGTGAAGTTCATCAGGGATTTTCCAAATTAAATAGGTCGTTTTCTCAGTGCTCAGAAATTTAGCTACTTGCTTTTGTCAATTTAACAGCCGTTTATTTATTTTGAATTGAAGACAACTTGGCTAATTCTTTTCCACCACTAAAATATTTTACCATAATAGTGAAAACACTGTTTAAATATTTATTTAGAAAATTTAGATGACAACCAATAACTGTGTTCCTATCTATTTGCAAGAATTGGTCACACTCAAATTCTCTGTAAAATCATCACACGATAATATCTGGGGAAGCCATCATGGAAAGGGGATCTGTACCAGTCAAAAGCTGTCTTTGCCTCCACATTCAAGCAGTTTTAAACATAAAATAAACCTTAAAAATCCGATTTCATTTAATTGAGGGAAGAGTGGTACAATTGACCCCTAAACATTGTAAAGGACCAGTCATAACTAAACATGAAAAGTCTCATTTGGATTGACATGGAATTTATTCAAATAATACACTTGTAAAAATGTTATCTGGGAAGTTAAATTCCTGAATTGTATTGCTTTCTGTCTGTTTTATCTTTACTGATGGTCAGCATGTTGTTCAACAGACCTCACTCACTCCCACTGCTTTCTTTGGTGCTTTAGATATTCATATTCAGGAATTATGACAAAAAACGCGATTGTTACATAGCTAAATATCATACTTTATAGACACAGTTTTGTGTTCTTGTAAGCACAAATTGAATATATAGTAACTATAAACTACTGTATTTGATGCATTTTTATATTTGGTGCTACTGTTCTTTAAAATCTGGATATATGATAATGTTGGTATCCAGTATAATGATTATAATATTGCTTATACTAGTTTAAAAAAATTACATCATATTTGGAGAGCAGTATAAATGTAGACTGATAAAAATTACCAGCCACAAGTACTATATTCAGAGTTACTGAAAACAAGAAGGGGATTTAAAAATATCGTATATAAAAAATTGTTGTTTTTCCATAATGGATTAATTTATATTTTCATTTTTAAAGTGCCACTAGATCACACAGTGCTGTACAATTCAACAATAAAAAATATAGTACAGACATGGGAAAATGCATAATACAAACAAGAGAAGTTAATTACAAGCATAAAATCATAAAGATACATAACTCTAATTTAGAGAGAAATTTAATAAAGTCGAAAAAATCACTCTCGGTCTTTCCGAGTTTATCGCACAAGATCTCGAGTTGTTCTCACCAGAATCACGCAAGTTTTTTCTATCTCGATTTTTAAAATATTTTTCAATAGAAAGCTATTGGCAGTATGACTAACTTTCTATCCAAAAATATCAAAAAATCGAGATTGAAAAAATGTGTGCGATAATCTCACAAGAACAACTCGAGGTCTCATGTAATAAACTCGGAAAGACCAAGAACAGTCTTTCCAACTTTATTAAATTTTGCTTGTGTCTGGCCATTAATTAAACAAGACGGTGGAGGTCCCTGCCCCATACAGCTTAACAGGATTAACATAACAACCCACAAACAAAAATAAAGTTTTAATTTATTTTAAAATTGAAATGAACAACTTCTCCTGATTGCCAACAGTTCTGTATCATCACGGTGCTTCCTTTGTGAGTTTTGCTATTTGTGTTTATAATCAAAAAATTCCAGGATGTGCAAGTAAAAGCATATGAATAGTATATCATTTAGAATGTGTAAATGATAAAATGTACATCTCTTGACGTAATGATACATGTAATAACTGTCTTATTTAAATGATAGACAGTAACTCTGCATGTATAACTAAAATCACTTATTTATACATGGATTGATACAGACTCAGCATTGCATCTCATTAATATTTAACATAATCATATATAGCATAATATATACATATTATATACAGGCTGCAATGTTGGTCTGAGACATCACTGCCACATCAGAAAAGCTGACTGCAAGGGCACACAGCCTACTAGCAAACACTGTAATGTACAGCAGACTGTCATAGTAAATGATCCGTTATTCAGGACTTTACAAAAAAGTACCAAATGGAAACTATTATTTTGTGGGTGTTACTAGTCCTATAAACCTATAATATAAAAATGATTTTACGCCACTGTACAATGAAAATAGAATTTTACTGTAAAGTAGTTGTGACTATAAAAAACCTTTTTAAGCAATTAAACCGTCACATATCAGGACTCTAATTTTCTATAAGATTCAGGGGGTTATTCAGTAAAGTCTGAGGGGGGAATTCATGAAGCTCCAAAGTGAGGC
>WMED01025128.1:0-11084 GCA_019650415.1 Pipa parva | reverse complement strand
CTGCATGTTACATTGCAGGGAAATTTAAACTGAATACCAGGAGACAGAAGACTGCAAGAATTCAGGATATATGGGAAATAGGCAATCTTAATTACCACCCTGCCTTCAGGGGTTTTATGATGATATGCATAAAATCTATGAAAACAATAAGGCCAAGATGTTATTAATGGCAGTTTTTAATATATCATCACTGATCTGCCATTACACAACATCTTTATGATAATGGCTGTATCAGCAGACACAGATTAAATATTTATTATAAATATTTAATGTGTGTGATTGAATAGGGAAAACTAGATTGTAAGCTCCACGGTATAGGGACTGAAGTGAATGATGAATCTCTGTAAAGCGCTGCATAATATAGTAGCGCTATATAAAAATAAATACAAAATACAATACAAATGACAAAAGTGGTTCTCCTGATGAGTTAACAGATAGATTAGGCTAGTCTTTACATTGCCACAGACTGATTGTTCATCACCACATTCACTAATGAGACTGTTCAAAGTGCTGTTTAATACAACTTGACAGATATTGCTGAATAAGGTTCTTTTTTATTTTTTTCACATATGAATTTAGTATTTGGGTTTAGAGCTATGGCAGATTTTCTTTATACAAGACAGTTTAAAGGGGCTCTAAACCATGGACAACATAGAACAAACTACTAACCAAGAAATAGCTCTTTGCCCAAAACATGTAATGACACAATAAACATGCAGTGGTTATTCTACCTATGTCTCTGCCAGTTTGTGCAAAACATGGGAACTCCATGTTAATTATGTGGACTTTTCTTTTCATTGTAGTGAAGTACTCTATGAAGATGAAAGTTTCAGGAGCAGGCAGTTTGCTGCTCTTGTGGCCTCTAAAGTGTTTTACCATCTAGGGGCATTTGAAGAGTCTCTGAACTATGCCCTTGGTGCTGGGGATCTATTTAATGTTAATGACAGCTCAGAGTATGTGGAAACCATAATAGGTGAGTAGGTTGCATTGTTGAGGCGGGATGCATAATCCATCCAACATAATCACTCCAAAAAGGTTCTCTTAATACCCTATAACCACAGTAAAATATTTTGTAGATGTGTCAACGATGTTGGAGTTGGACTTAGACAACCTCAATAAGGTGGACAGAAGTGACCTAGTTTTCATGCTCCTGTCATGCTTTTCAACTTGAAAAAAAAATCATCAGTATTTTAGAATGAGATCCTTCCTTAATCCTTTTCCCATTTTTACTGGCCTCTACTTAAGGAATAAAGATGTTCGTAAGGGTTTAATAACCCAAGCTTTACATGCTTCAAAGGGGTATGGACAAGGCAGGGCTTACCAGTTATTGTATGTAATACATCACTTTGTAAAGACAAAAAAAATAGCACAAAAGCTGCTGTTGTCATGATTGTCTCTATCTGTCCTGCTCCAATGATAGTTCTCTTGCACGATCACTGTTTATTGCATGGATTTTGGCATAGAACAGCAGAATTCATAGATTTGTCATACAATTTTTTTTAATATTTCTCAATATTATTCATTTTAGTACTTTATATGATAATAGTATTACCTCTTTAGTTCTTCGTTACAGATTAGAGGGTTCTTTCTATTGTAGGTGATGTCTAGTAGATTTCAGGGTCCATAGTACTTTATCCTGAATTACACATGCAAAGCTCTTGTGAGAAACAACTCTGGAGCACTATCTTTTAAGAGTCTTTTTAACTTGTACTTACCATGAGCAGACCTCTCAGTTACCTATATTTATACAAAATGCACTTGAAGAGGAGCCAACGTTTTTTCAGGTTTTCTAAAAAAAAAAGAAAAAAAAAATAATTTTTTTATTACCTCTTGAATTACGCAGCTGATTCCCTAGGCTGTTGCATACTCATAAGATTTCCTGCTGCCAATGTAACAAATAGCTCGTTAAAATGTAACATTTTATCTTTTACTAGGCATTATTAGGAAACATAAGTGACATTTTGGGGTGCTGTTAAATAAACTACAAAAGATTATTAATAAATGTTTTGGAAAACTTTTTGTGCAGCCAAATGTATTGACCACTACACTAAGCAGTGTGTGGAAAATGCAGAACTTCCTGATGGTGAGAAAAAGCCAGTTGATGGACGACTTGAAGGAATTGTGAACAAGATGTTCCAGCGCTGCTTGGATGACCACAAGTATAAGCAAGCCATTGGTATTGCACTTGAAACACGCAGATTGGATGTTTTCCAGAAAACCATTTTAGAATCGGTAAGCTAGTGAAGAATCTTTAAGGCAGTGGTTCTCAACCTGAGCTTTTAGGGTCGAATGACAATTTTCCAAGGGTTGCCTAACACCCCTCAGGATTGTCGCAGATTTTTGATACCATTTATTCGCGGCTGCAACAATTGAAGTCACAACCACAACAATATTTCTATAGTAAAGTCGCGACAATAGTTCTATAGTATATTTGCGACAATATTTCGAAAGTCGCGACTGTGACAATGTTCTCATATCATTATGAGAATATTGTCGCGGTCGTGACTTTGCTATGAAATTATTTAAAATTGTTGCAGTCACTGATAAAGGGTCATGGAAAAATAAAAGGTTGAGAACCACTGCTTTAAGGGTTTAATCTCTCTGAAATTGTTCCATCCATTGTTCTCATTGCTGTCTTCTTCATGTTTTAGAATGATGTCCCTGGAATGCTGGCTTACAGCCTGAAAGTATGTATGTCCCTGATGCAAAACAAGCAATTTCGGAATAAAGTACTTAGAGTCTTGGTCAAAATCTACATGAACCTGGAAAAACCAGACTTTATTAACGTGTGCCAGGTATTGCAGTATAGTTTATTACTGGGTGGCGGTGTTGGTTATTTGGATGCACTAACTGAAAACTCTTGTCACTGACTATAGAATTGCCTTGCTTCTATACATCAGAGTTTTTTAAATGTTAAAAAAACAGTAAAGCTATACAATGGTATTCATTTAAGGACTGACCCAAAATGCTGTGCAAACCCCCTGTACATTTTATATGCTTTTAAAGACCGATCATAGACAGGTGAAACGCATAACACTGCACTACTTTTATTTATTTTTTAAATATTTTTTACCTATATGAATAATGTTACTTAGCTGTCAGTAGGTACATTTTATCACTAATCAAGAAATATTTATTTGAAACCATGTTTTTACCAAGTAAATGTCCTTTAAATCTGTCTTGTATTTCCATGCCAAAACTGAAGTGCTGATGAATGTGTCATCCTTTCTCAGAGAGAGAGAGAAGACGTGGCTTGTGTGTTAAAGGAGATATCCAGGGTTTGGGAGACCTGTCCTTGAATTCTGCTAGTGCTTCCCAGGGACATTTAATAAAGGAGCAGCATTGCTCCTGCTAAGGTCTAATTTATAGTAGCTCTTTGACACATTTTAAAATAATCATTTCAAACAGTCTGTCTAGTTACATTTAATAACAGCCCATTGTTTTCTATGGAGTTGGTATTTATATTTGCATTTACTATGTGTTCTATTTGCATGGTTCCGATTGAAGTCAAATTTGGTCCATTTTGGTAATTGGAGTTGTGGTTTCATTCCTCTGAACTTGCTTGTGTAAAGCAAGGGAGTCAGTCGTGCATTTGTAATACTAGTCACTAGAGACAAAATTTGACTAGGTCAATTTCAACCTTTTTGAGTTTTTTTGATGTAAAAACAGGTGCATGATCAAATTTTTTTTCAATTGAAAAGAAGCCATAAGTAATAATGTCCTCTTTTACCATAGAAAAAAATTGATGTAAATGTTTAGATTGGGAAAAAATAGATTGAAAAATATTGATTGATATTTTTCGATTGTGCACCCATTTTTACATTGAAAAAACTCAAAAAGGTTGATTTTTAACCTTTTCAAGTTTTGTAAATTTTTGTGTGTGATTTTGCATTACTGAGATGTTGGAGCATTTCTAATACTAGTCACTGTGATTTTGCATCACTTCTGTTGTTTTTCTTCCTTCAAAAATCAAATTTGCTAAACTGTGATTTCTTACACACCAAGAGGCATCAGCCAATGTGTATTTCAATCTGACAAACACCATCAGATCAAAAATGTCAAAGTTTTACTCTTTCTTGGAACACAACTAAGAGTTACATTCCAATAAAGAACAATGCTTGATGAAGCAGAGGCGGGTCGAGTGCAGATCCATTGCATAGCTGAAATTTAGCGCTTTTTGTTTATACATTTGTCATGTTTTTTCTCCTTCCTCTTCTCAGTGCCTAATTTTTCTGGATGACCCGCAAGCTGTAAGTGATATACTGGAAAAGTTGGTGAGAGAGGACAATCTACTCATGGCATATCAAATTTGTTTTGATTTGTATGAGAGTGCAAGCCAGCAGTTTCTTTCTTCAGTCATACAAAATCTGCGCACTGTTGGAGCTCCAATTCCTTCAGTGCCAGGCTCCACCAACACTGGCACTGTCCCTGGAGCTTCAGTTGAAAGGTAGGGGAGCCTGGTTAAACCTTGAGTGAAAATTTTTTACAGAGTGAATTCACATTGTAGTATAATATGTTTGTGAGTTGTGATTGCAATGTCAATTTTTGTGACAACATGTTTCTTTGTGCTGCATTTGACTGTTTGAATTTCCCTTCCCCTCTGTGGACCCATTATCACTTAAGGATGTGACAAGAGCATAACTTCTAGGCCTTGCTATACATCAAATCCTCCACCAAAAACTAGACTGAAGGCTGAATAGCGCATGAATCTGAATCTTTATTTGCACAGAACATAATTGAAGCACAGTTGACGTTAACGTCACACTGAAAGCTCATGACACCATTGGTTGCGATTTGGTCATGTATATGATGATCCTTATCCAAAGTTAGGAAACAAAATCCAAGACCGTATATATTCAAGGGAACGAACCCATTTTTATTGCTGATATAAACCATGACGTTTCGGGTGTCAGACCCTCTCCCTTCATTGTATGTACATTTACGTTATCCTAAATTAGGCATAACCTACTTTCAATATGTTCTTAAGAGGATAAAATAAAAGGTTTGGCATGTGAAGCATAGTGTTTTCTATTTTTATTCATATAAAGAAAGACATAGTCTTCAGATCTGTAGAAATATTTTATAATAGCTTCACTGGTGTTCGGTTCTTTGTTTTTCTCTCTTTGTAGTGAAACCATGGAAGCTGAGGACCAGAGTGTACAGAGTGGCAGCTCGCTGGCAACTAACTCTGCAGAATCAGTCAGTATATATGTAATAATTTGCTCAGTGAGTGAATATGTTGTGTGTGTGTGTGTATATGGTTACATGTGTGATGGATATGTGTTTATATTTATTACTGTTGTAATAAGATTGAGTGTACTAAAGACCTGCTCCCCGGGCTCAGTTTGTGGAGGGATTCAGAAGACTCCATCTGCAAACCCTTGCTTGATCATTTAAAAAGAGAGAATGAAACTTGGAAGAGATTAACTGAAGGGACACAATTTAACTTAAGCACAGTGGCTATATAGAGTTACCAGTTAGCCTAAGCCTTTATTGATCCTTTATAGGAGAACTATAGTTAAAAAAAAAAAAAAAGTATACTTACCTGATCTCATGATCCACAGCCCAGGATTGTGAGGTGAAAACTGCGGCTGCAAAGCTCTCTTCCACCCCCCTGTATGACATGTGCCGTGTCATATGCCCCACCCCCATTATCTTTATGCTGTAAATTTCAGAAAGCACATGCGCATATTTTTTTTGATCCATGCATGCTCTTTCTGAAAATGTTTCCACATACAGAGGAGTGGTAGAGAGCTGTAGCTGTAGTTTTCATTTCGAGACGCTGCACTGAAGATCGTGAGATGAAAGCTGATTTAATAGCAGTGCAGTTACTGTACTGCTGCTAGATCGCTCAGGTAAGTATACTGTTTTACTATAGTTCTCCTTTAAAAGATTTTTTTTTTTTATGAATTTTTTTTTTTTTCCATAATGCCAAATGGGAATGCCATTTTTCATTTTAAATATTTATTTTAGATAATCAGGAGATTCCGTGGTTGGAGATTTGCTGTTATTGATTGGGCCCCTCATTTGTGTATTTGTGTGAACTTTTTTTTTTTTCTCTTCAGAACCCAGAACCGAAAGATCAGATCTCTAAGATGATAAAGATTCTCAGTGGGGAGATGGCCATAGAACTTCACTTGCAGTTTTTGATACGGAATAATAACACAGACTTAATGATCTTAAAAAACACTAAGGTAAGCATGGATCCTGCTAATTTTTCCTTGTGGGTGGTTCTAGACACCCTTTTGCTAATAAAACGAGTCTGAGTGCAGGGTTTGTATCTTA
Source organism: Pipa parva (assembly GCA_019650415.1). Taxonomy (NCBI): domain Eukaryota; kingdom Metazoa; phylum Chordata; class Amphibia; order Anura; family Pipidae; genus Pipa; species Pipa parva. Next base: position 4,799 of record WMED01025128.1, on the reverse strand, counting down.
GTGTCTGTATTTATACTACTTTTCTTTACCTTAGGATGCAGTAAGAAATTCAGTGTGCCACACAGCCACTGTCATAGCAAATTCTTTCATGCACTGTGGTACCACCAGTGATCAGTTTCTCAGGTAAGTTTAACATCTTCCATTATAAGCTGTGTAGTTTATACAAATTGTTATTCAGGTTATGCCTTTATGCTACTTTTATGAAAGTCATTCCACTCCTGACAGAATGCCAGTAGATTAGTACATGTGGCTGCTTTTATTTCTTTTTCAATCTGAAGTATTAGACCATATGTTCAGTACTGTGTCTGGTGACTTTTAGATATGATATGCAATAAGGTGCACATATGAGCAGGAATTTGCCTTGGGATTTGTAGCAGAAGTTTGTGTAACACCAGGCAATGTGATGTTCATATCAATACAGTTCAGTGTTGTGTGGAAATATCTATATGGTTAGAACATCCCAAATTACTTTGAGGTTATATATTCTTCCCAGTGTAATGTTATTTGTATTGCTTAACAGTGTTACCTTTAGTGAAGCAAATACACAGAGGTTTCTACTACCTATATAACCTACCAATGCACAACAAAATTATAATTAGACCTATAATCCTGGGTTCAATTCAGGCTTCATCTGCATGGAGTCTGTATGTTCTCCCTGAACTTGCATGGGTTTCCTCCGGGCACTCCGGTTTCCTCCCACGATCCATAACCATACATCTGTGACTGCCTGTGTGTGTGTGACTGAATAGAGAAACTAGATTGTAAGCTCCACGGGGCAGGGACTGAAGTGAATGATGAACCTCTGTAAAGCGCTGTGTAATATAGTAGCACTATATAAGAATGAACAAATACAAAAAAAAAAAAAAAACAAAGTAAATTTTGACTTCAATGGAAATATGAGGAAGTATCACCTTTACCTTTGCATGTGGTAGTTAGGCTTGGATACTGAGAATTACTTGCACATCATTGTTTCTCCCCTTAGAGATAATTTGGAATGGTTGGCTAGAGCTACTAATTGGGCAAAATTCACAGCAACAGCCAGTTTAGGAGTCATACATAAGGTAAGTGAAATTCTTTGCTTGTGCTTGCAATAAAGTAGGAAAACTCTCATTTAGATTATTAAAGAGACAACTCCACCAAAAAAGTGAAATGCTCCAAAGGCATTTATACTAGAACACTAGTCTTTGCTTCAAAATACGCTGTCATTTCCAGGAAATGTTATACTTTTTATTTACAAATGCTTCTTCATTCAATGTAAGGCCTTATGGAACAGGCTATGAATATACATTCTTCATTTTTCACTGAAAACAATATTTAAGTTACTGAAGAAGGTTTCCAGCAATTTGCAAGTCAGTATAAAAGACGGTGCAATACAAATCTGGATGTTGCCTTTGAAAGAAAGCATTCTTTCATTATCCTTTATATTCTTTAGCTCATAATAAAGGAAAGAAAGACCAGTTCAATCGACAAGTCACTTACACAAATTGCTAAAAAAAAAAAAAAAAATAGTCACTGAGACAAGATGCTGGTTTTTGGAAGCTTTGGTTATTGTTTAAATATTGGTATGTTTTAATCCACTTTACTAATAGATGAGTTGAATAATTCATATGATGGCAATGAGATCACAGTTGGATCACCTTGCTATTCCCAGTGCAAAGCCAAATTAGATTTAAGATACAAGTTCAGGAAATCAAATACACAGAGTGTCACACTCGGGTAAATATTTGGAATGATTCCGTTTATTGACTATCGGCATGTATCTTTTATACCTTCTCTAAGACAAGACATTCTCTTAAAGCACAGTCTCCATTGTGTTGTCATCAGAAGAGAGTTTTGTAGATTACTTACTGATAAAAAAGCAATGCCACTGGCCACCTTTAAGAACTGTGGCTAGCAGGAACCCATGTGTCCATATATTGGCTTAAAGGACCCTAACACCAGAAAACGAAAAAAAAATCCCTTTTGGATTGGCACGGCAGGTTGTCATGTATGTTATTTGTAAAAGTTTTGTCTTTAAAGCTAAATTCCTGATTTGTATTACTTTGAGTTTGTATTGTTCCTTGTGGTATCAGCCATCTTTAACAGTGAACAAACTTAATTCTTAGTCCTATTGTTTTCTATGTAAGTTTAAATAATTCGTCTTCATTTAGTGCCTCAGAAAGCTCAATTTGGCTGCGTCCAGTTGGAAGAGATAGACAACACAAACGCAGATTTGGAATTTAACTTACAAATTAATTTTTTTTACATGTATTGCATAAGTAATAACTTCCACAACAATCCAAATCATTTTCTTTTTTTCTGGTTTTACTTTGTCATTTAATGGAATTAAATTATCAACAAATTTATATAAATGTAGATTATTTCACTTTTAACAATGCAGATTTATTTGGTAATTTCTCCCTGATGAGTAAGGGAGAGAGGCCTTTTTTAACTTTTATTTACACCACAACATTTAGTGATGTTCAGTATAACAATTTTTTCTTAGGGGCATGAGAAAGAAGCACTTCAGCTGATGGCAACATATTTACCGAAAGATACATCTCCAGGCTCTGCATACCAGGAAGGAGGAGGTCTCTATGCCCTTGGACTCATTCATGCTAACCATGGTGGGGACATCATAGACTACCTGCTGAACCAGTTAAAAAACGCCAGCAATGATGTGAGGCTTGTTTTATCTTTAGACATTTAAAATACTGTTTTAAAATAATAAAACCTTTCTGTTTAGTCATTTAAATGCTGACTGTTTAGCTTTGGTATGTGTTTATATAGAACCAGAATTTGACCCTGACCACAGACAAATGACCCAACTGTCTATTGTTTCTGAATGATTAGATCAGCTGAATTACTAACTCATGTATACTTTAATAGAAATGGTGAAACATATTCTTGGTAAATAGTTTGCTGCAGGAAATTGTTCTAGTCTTACAGAAGCATTTAATCTATTATCCAGACAGTCCTGAATTTTTTTTTTTTTTTGCCTTGTGTCTTTATCTAGCTGTGTGCTGTTTAATAAAGTGAAAATGAATGCATGACAGCTTAGTATGTGTGGTCTGGTAAGGATCAGCAAGATGCTCACTGCTGATTGATTGCTATTGGATTCAAGACCTGTGTAAAGTTTTCCCTGTTAATACATATTCTTCTATGTGTTTCAAAAAAGGAAATTCCACGATTTATTACTGCCAGATTTTACACAGTCCTAACAACTGCTGCAGAATTGTAATTGCTTCAGAGCTTGCCAGAAAATCTAGGCTACATTTGCCAACAGTTTCCAGAATTATCTTTTTTTTTAAAATTTTTTTTTTTTTTAATTGAACTATTTACCCCTTTCTTATGTTTGACAGATTGTGCGGCATGGTGGTTGCCTGGGACTAGGGTTGGCAGCAATGGGCACTGCTCGACAAGATGTGTATGACCTTCTGAAAACTAACTTGTATCAGGATGATGCTGTTACTGGTGAGGATGATGGAATTTCAAGCTTTTTTGAGAAATGGCAAGTGAATGCTGTGTTAGAAAATCATTCAGGAGAAAGAAAAGAAAGAAATTCTGGATAGCCTATATATTATAATTATACATAATTGAAGGAAAGTAGACAGCAAAATCTTCACTCAAAAATGAATATTACAGAGTGACATGTTGCAAATATGAGGCAGATTTTGGAGCTAATGAAGGGAGGGATGGAAGAGAGAAAATAGCTTTTAAAAAATGTAACCAATCTGACTAAAGAGAACTTTCTACCTTTTCTTTGCTATTTAACAAACATGACACTTTAAATATTAGCAGCTTTTTCTTTGTCCATGCTATATGTTACTGTACTGTAATATTAATACTTGGGGAAGAAGAGCTAAATTCCAACGACAACCAACTGGAAACTAGGGCAACATCTTCAAGAAAAATACAGCGTGTGCTATACACACATATATACTGTATACATACGCACGTATATATACTGTGTGTGTATGTGTGTATATATATATATATATATATATATATATATATTTATTTGATACCAGAAGTTTATATATACTATATAAACATACGCCTGATTTTCTCATTATCTGACATGAAATCAGAATAAACCTTATACGTTTTAGGTCAATTAGGATTACCAAAATTATTTATATTTGCCAAATGCATTTTTAATACTTTTGGCAAAAACAAAAGTTTACGTACATATCATTAGTATTTGGTAGCATTGACCTTCAACTGTATGATTTGAGTCAAATATTTTGGATATCCTTCCAGAAGCTTCTCACTATAGTTGGTAGGAATTTTGGCCCATTGCTCCTGACAGAACTGGTGTAACTGAGCCATGTTTCTAGGTCTCCTTGCTCGCACCTGCCTTTTCAGCTTTCCCTATACGTTTTCTATAGGATTGAGATCAGGGCTTTGTGATGGCCACTCCAAAACATTGACTTGGTTATCCTTAAGCCACTTTGAAACCAGTTTGGCAGTATGGTTCGGGTCATTGTCCATTTGGAAGACTTATTTCGGCCCAAACTTTAACTTCCTAGCTGATGTCTTGAGATGTTGCTTCAGTATTGCCACATAATCTTCTTTTCTCATGATGCCTTCTTTTTTGTTAAGTGCATCAGTGCCAGCATCAAAACAACCCCACAACATGATGCTGCCACCCCCGTGTTTCACAGTTGGGATGGAGTGTACACATACACACACATACCATGACCTTGATGAATGGGAATATTCACCATCTCCTCGACCCGCTGCAGTCTGGTTTTAGTCCGGGGCACTCTATGGAGACTGCTCTTTGTAAACTTGCAAACGATCTCCAGGCTGCCAAA
>WMED01025127.1:0-11084 GCA_019650415.1 Pipa parva | reverse complement strand
TTTATACTAGACTAAGTCAGACAGATACTGGATGTACATACTCTATGCAAGTACACACATATTATTTATATATAACAAGGTAAATTTTTATATCAAAGAAAGCATATTTATTTATGGGTTCAGTCCCCCTTTATTTTTTTACTTTTTAGTATTTTTTCACCATTTTTTCCATTTATTATTACTACATTTCTTTCAAAAACGCCATTTGGGTTACATTTTTTGGGGGGTTCTGCATGCCATTATCATTCCTGCTATAATATATGTATATAACAGTATCCAGATAACATGTTTAAGTGTCATTTTCCTTAAACTTGTTTGCCCATTCAGTTCTCCAGGGAAAAAAATGCCTAAAACCACTGCAAAATGAGCAAAAATGCCATATGTACTCAGAAAATTGGCAAGGTGGAAAATCCTTATAATCAAGACAGTTGTTTCCCATATTCATATGAATATTTAATAAACTATATTAGGGTAAAGCTAATGCTGACTTTGTCATTTGAACGCAGGTCGTCAAGCTATTTTAATGTGTTAACAGTAGTATCTCCATATAAACATACATACATTTTTGATGTTATCTGTTGTTATCTTTTGCTGGAGATCAACACACATCTTATTTATAAATAATGTGTAATTGTTGCACACTGATTTACCAGTTTCCCAAGCAACATCTTATGAAGTTAGCATCTCACATGGGAGTAATGTATTTTATATGAGTGATTCTAACAGAAAAAAATTTGCACAAACCGAAAAGAGGTTAGTTTACAATATGCATTTTCTTTTGAATAACATGCTTGGTGAAGTGGTACACTGCCATTAAATAAGAAAAAGCCATAACAGCACAATTGTATGATAACTGCACATCTTCTCAATCTAGAAAACTGCAGTGTAAGAGTGTAAATACTTTGCAGTGTCATATTTAGTTTAGGAACTTGTTTTAAACATTGCCATTTGTGATTGGTGGATGTACTTACAGGTAACATGGCTGCCTTAATTCTGGACAAGTGGAATGTTCAAGAATGTGATTATTCCTTACACTTTGAAAAGCAGTTGCTGTGTTTGTCAGTGCAAAGGGTTATTCCCAACCCATCACTACACGTGGTAAAATGACCTTGTATTTCATTAACTGATAATGAAATGGATTTATTCCGCTAACGGTTTTAATTAAAATGCTGGAAGTATTGACTCTGTCTTCTCATCCTGATTCCCCAAGATGAATTATATAAAAAAAGGGAAAATAGAGTGGTGAATATAAGTGAGTTTCTGGTGGGTGGGTAGAGGGGGGTTTAAAAAAAAAAAAAAACCCACGATATCATCTCAACACTTATATCAAATCTTGCTGCTCTGCCACCTCTCTCAAAGACCCAGTATGGAAAAAGGGTTTTGATGTTTAATTGTTTTCATTTTTCTAATAAAAATCAATTTCTGCTTACCTGAGTGTTTAATTAAAAAATGTTATTCTAAGTGTAATTAAAGTATTTCTAGAAGAGAAATTCTGTGCCGGCTGTTGGGCTGAATACGGCAGGATATCATTTGGTTTGCTTTATGGTTGCTGCTCCATGCTGAATTTCATTGGAGAGCAGGGCAGTAATGTGGTCAGTGCTGAGCGAGAGAGAAGGAAAGAAGGTAATGGTAAAATTTAAAGCAGTGTCAGTGATAATACCAAATGTATCTGCATAGGTCTCTCTGCAGTCAAACCTACCACTAACTGGAGTTAAAAACATACAGTGGCTGTACCTATGATGTCACAGTGCAGCAGGATCAGCACTGGAGCTCCCCACATGAAATAACTTCAGGAAGGGTCCCCAGGTGCAGTCACTGTGGGGCTGGTGGTGGGTGGAATTGGTCACAGAAGAAAGGTGGGTGACATGGGAGCTTAATCCCAGTCGAAACTACTTTCTTCTGTGAAACCTACTGTTACCCCATCCCCCTGTCTACAGAATAAGGAAACAATCCCATTTAGATAGGCATGGCAGTCATTGCTACAAACTACTGGTAACATTTTTATTTTGTAAGTTGAATTTCTAATTTGTATTATTTTGAGGGCGTTTTTCATCTGTTAAGAAAATAAAAATGTATGAAGTGCTCCAGAAAGCCCAATTTGGCTGCAATCAACAGAGACAACACCAACCAATTCAAATTAGAATTTCAGCTTGAAGAGACTTTACATTTGTTATAGCACACATGCAGTATTTTTTTCTCCTGTTTACAGAAGCATTCAGAACTGCCTAGCCAGCTATAGTCTGTAAGTATAATCTACCTGGCTTTCCTGCAAGTCTTATAACTGAGCATGCCACACTACACAAGGATTCTTCTGCAGTTTCTCTGCTATAATGAAACAAGGAAACTGTCTGTACTTTATTCCACATCTTATAGCAATTCTTAATGGTTCCTCATTCTTTTTATTAATTCATACTTTAGACCAGGGGTGGGTAAACTACTGCCCGCAGGTCAAATCCGAATCCGCCCTTCTGCCAACATCGGGTGACAGGACCGGGCTGTGGGGTAGGCAGCCGGGCTCGACTCCCTCCTCCCTGTCCTGGCTTCTTAGCAATGCAGTGTTCCTCTCACAGAAACTTGAAAGCTTTCAACTTCCTGTGAGAGAGGAACGCTGTAGCGCTAAGGTTAAGCACTAGATCAGACGGAGCTGGGACAGGCACAGTGGGGGCCATTCCTATATCTCATGTGGCCTCATGGGAAAATTAAATGCCTACCCATGCTTTAGACCAGTGGTGGTGATGAGTGACATCATCATGCCTGCATCGGGGGAGGAGCACACAAGCGTCTGGGGAGGAGAGCGAGTGCTCCTTTAGTGCAGGCCACGGATCCGGCCTGAAAACTGTCAGATCGGGTTCGTGGCCTGTACTGAAGACAGGCTTGGTGATGGCTCGCATGCCAACAGAGAGGGCTCTGTGTGCCCTCTTTGGCATGCGTGCCATAGGTTTGCCATCCCTGCTTTAGACCATTACTATTTATGTTTTTGTTTTGAGGAGGGTAGCAAATTACTTTATGTTATAACATTCAAAATCAGGGCTCTGTCCTTAGTCAAGACTGGTTTATAGAAACTTTAAAGACAGCTCTATTTCCATGTGCTACCAAGGCATCAAGGTAAAGACTGAATTCATATGGGCTCCATCAGTGATTTAAAGTGTGGCCAGTGTGCCTTAAGCCCATTTTCTGTTTCTCTGTTAACTTCAAGGGTTGAATTCTTATTTCCTGCATAATTAGGTCATTTGCACATTCTGTGTTCTTTCCGTAGCAATACGAAAAGCTTATCATTCTCTCTGTGACATCACTGACCACTCACATTTAAGGAATCTATACTAACATCACACTGGTGCTGCAAATGACCCAAATATTTAATATATTTAAATATTTAATATATACCCTGTATCGAAAGCAATGCATTATCTCAAAATAACGGTATATTTCCTAAAGTCAAATTGATTTTCGTTTTAAATTGAATAGAAAAAAAGTGTTTGTTTTTTTTACTAGTATCGACTTCTCCTATTTACTAAGCCCCTTTTTAGGTATCCGGCACTTGTTATCTTTGAATATCGATATCATCAAAATATAACAACATCAATACCGTGGATCGTTTTCCAACGATTTTACCACATTTACTAAAGTAGGTGTTTGTTTTTTTCAGTAAATTTCAGCTACATTACATTTCGCCACTTTCTGGGTGGCGTTATTCATTATTTTCAATGGACACTGAGTGTGATTTTAGTTCCTAAGTTATGTTTGTTGAAATGGCATAGATAACGTTATTGATATTGATATACATATGGATATCGACATTGGAAAGCTAACTTTTACATTTCAATTTACAGTTAAATCCATGAATGCTACACAGGGTTAAGTGATATCGATACTGATAAATTTACCGTATACTTCACCACGAAAACATAAACATCACAGCTGGATAAATAGCTCACAGCGAAATGACTCAAATTTGCCAAAATAGCAGCAATAACTGTTGAAAATTGTGATATTTAGGGGGTTATTCACTAAAGTCCAACCTGTTGTGTATAGGTGCGAATTTGCCAGATAAAGACAGTCGCAATAGGCTGCTACTGTCGCAGTCACGTCTTTATAATGAGAAAATTGTTGCAGTTGGGACTTTATTATGGGAAAATTGTCGCAATCTTAACAATAAAAAATTGTTGCGACTTTACAATGGGGAAATTGTAGTGGATTTGCTATGGGAATCTGCTGTTTGCGAATTCGACAGTTGAAATTCGCACCTTAGTGAATAACCCCCTGAGGTTTTCTACTTTAGTAAATATGCCCGTGAGAGCAAGTATGACATCAGCAAAGTGACATTACTAAAAGAAGCAAATAGAATATGATAATATTTGTACAACTATTGTACTCCCACACCTGCAGCAGTGCAGATCCCCACACTAAACTAAAGAGAAAAAGATCATTTAAAGGATGAATTATTTATCTGTGGTGCAGTCCTGAGAAGGGTCAATCAGAAAACGGTTTATGTAAATATATAGATATGTATTTATTTCTGTTCGCTAAGTGGAATTCTGCTTCTTCTTTTACTTTTAACCCTGCAATATCTCAGACTGAAAAAGAAAATTCAAGGTGGATAAATCATTTCAGCGCATTGTGATTCAGAGGACAAAATAATCAGCATTCAAAATATTTTACAGCTCTGAGGGGGATCATTTAGAAGGGGACGGAAGGGAGGAGGCGAGCTGAGGGAAACACCGCACAGTCAACAACAACAGGAGCATATGCTGAAGGTAATAAGATACAAGGCTTTATGAGCCCTGGGAGAGAAGAGAGAGAAGTGTGTTTGTACAACTTTAATGGAGCAGCATGGCTTGCCAAGCATATATTTAAAATATATGATCTGTCTAGGGAAAAAAAAAATGGTGCCCTCCAAGGATTTGTGTTAGCGGATAGAATAACCCTTTTTATCAAAGTATATTCTGAAATAATATGAAGAAAATGTATGAATTGTATTTGAACACAAGACATTTGGAAAAAGATGGAGCTAAACAGGTAATTTACGCACATGTTAGGGTACCCGATGTTCCTGCTGACCTTAGGGCTATATTATTTCAACAAAACCTAGGAAACCAATTACTATGACCTAGTGCTGAAATGATACTGGGTACATACTCGGGGGGTGCTTAAATAGACAATTAAGATAGATTAATAGTTGTGTCTTTAAGTACCCCCTATGATGGCTGCCAAGTCCTGTTTGATCTTGATTTGACCATCATAGCAGCTGATAACGTGAATTAAAGAGTTCTGGGATATCTCCTGCCTCTGGTGAAACTATACCTCTTTTCTTCCACTTTGTTTCTTAATGAGTCATTTGCTCATTAACTGAGACATGACAAGAGATAGGAGCTGTTATTTTGATTTGTTATAGTAACAACATTTTTATTGCCATGTGATACCCTGGGGACCAATTGAGTTTTCCTGAAAAGATGGTTTCAAATACCTATCCGATTTGTCAGTTGTTAGCAACAGACCATTGCCTACTCACACCTGGTCTCTGTAAGGCAGATAGATTGTGCTTTACCCTGTGCTATCCTGTATGTCTGTGTGTGCCCTTCTCTCTGCTACAGTACTTTCTACTTCTACTTCTGTGTGTCCTTCTCTTTTCCGTTACTAACCAGTACTATTGGACTTTATCCCTCTCTAACTGCCTCCACAGACTGAATTTCTCATCTGCTTGTTTGCTGCCTCTCTCTCTCAGCCCACTATCTGACATTGCATTCTGTTCCTGCCCTGGCACTGCCTGTCTAGTCTTGTTTATGTTCCATTATCTGTATGCCCTTGCACAAATCTGCTTGTCATTAGATCTTTCTCTATCCTTGATTTGTCCCTACATTACCAAGTTTTTACCATGTATCCTTACTGTATCTCTTCAATGTGCATTTCCAACTCCAATTCTCTCTCTACTAGGGGACCCTTTGGTCCAGCTTGGATTAACTTATTATACCTGTGTGATTACTCTGTCACAATTTTGTCTTTCACTCTCCTCTCTTGCACTATCACTGTTCCTGAAGGTTTTCTCTATCCCCTAACTGCCCACTATCACTGCTCCTGAAGGGTTTCTCTCTCCTCTAACTACCCACTATCACTGCTCCTGAAGGGTTTCTCTCTTCTCTAACTGCACACTATCACTGCTCGTGAAGGGTTTCTCTCTTCTCTAACTGCCCACAATCACTGCTCCTGAAGGGTTTCTCCCTTCTTTAACTGCCCACTATCACTGCTCCTGAAGGGTTTCTCTCTCTTCTAACTGCCCACTATCACTGTTCCTGAAGGGTTTCTCTCTCATATAACTGCCCACTATCACTGCTCCTGAAAGTTTTCTCTATCCTCTAACTGCCCACTATCACTGCCCTGAAGGTTTTGTATCTCCCTTGACTGATCACTATCACTAGGTTTTCTCTAGGCTCTTGGTTCAATCTCTCTTTAGTATTTCCATGTTTTTTCTTTTTTATCCCCTTGCTTACTCTTCTCATTATCTGTAACACTCTTCCCTTTATCTGTGCACCACACTGTTTGATTAATGTCTTGTTTATCCTCTGCTTTCTCTCTTTCTCTTTGTCTGCCCCTACTGTGTTCTTTTTTAGCAAGTCCCTTCTGTCTACCTTTGAAGGACTTCCCTGTGCTGCCTCATTTTGCTATACCTCTTCCACCTCTCTCCCTGGTCTGCACAATTTTACCATTGGAGTATGTTTGGCCTATCTTTCTCCTACTGGGCACATTTCTCTTTTTTTATTCCTTCTCATTTCTCTGTCACCTCTCCACTTTTTTTCATATGAGTCTACTGTACTAAACCTTTTAATCTCCTTCATCATCTTCTCACCTTGACCTGCCCCTGCTCACTCACCTTTTTTGGGTTCTCCACTTTACCTCTCTTCCTTGCCTTAACTTGCTGTACCTGATCTACATTTGCTCTATATTTTCTTAATACAATCATACACTCATTCATTGACCTTTGATTTAATTTCCTCCTAGATTACACTTGAGTTATGACATATTTTCTTTGCTTTACTGATTACTCTCTTTCCTATTCTGTTATCTGTCAAGACCCTCTTTAGATACTCACTGCTATTGCCAATATCAACTTACTCTCTGGGGGTAATTCAGGAAAGAGCAAAGTTACCTTGCGATGCTTCTCATCAGTTCACCGAGACGGATACACACTCCCTGGTCTCCTGCAAGCGGAGATCAGCAAACGCTTTAAAGGTACTTCGGCTCACCTCGCGACCACTCGAGTCACCTCGCCGAAGTACCTTTAAAGCATTCGCTGATCTCTGAGTGCAGAAGACCAGGGAGTGCGTACCCATCTCGGCGAACTGATGAGAAGCTTCGCAAGGTAACTTTGCTCTTTCCTGAATTACCCCCTCTATCTCAACATAGTATTTTCCAGCTCTCTACTGTTGTTGCCTTCCCTGCTATCTCCTGTCATCAATGAATCAACATTTGCTCCCTCATTCAGATAATCTTGCTCCCTTTTTTTCAATACTACTGCTTTCTTCACTTGACCTATCCATGTTCTGCTTTTTCCCTGCTTTCTTCTATGACTGTCTACCCTGGAACTTTCCAAACTCACTTTGTGTGCAGCTCTGAGTTCCTGCTTACCTGTGATTTATCCTCCTCCTCCTCTGGTTGTAGTATCTCTGCCTTGATGCTATCCAGAGCACTTAGGATCCAACCATGCTGCCTCCGTATCTGCTTTTGCAGCTCTTTCCACTGTGCAGTGATCATATGCAACATCTCCTGAAACCCTGAATTTGTAATAAAAGAGAAAAAATATTTGCACATAGAAATATTGTGATAGATTAGTATGTTGCTGTCAAACTTCTTCCATATCAAAAGATACTCAATTAAATTCACTTGTTTGGGAGCGCTGATGTGAATCATAAAAAGTGCTTGGAGATCTAGAGCAGTCCAAGGGTCATAACCATTGCCCAGCTGGACAACTCTGAAGCAGAAAAGGCAGCTACTATTGGGTCTATATCAGAAGGGAGCCCAGTGCCAATCAGCCCTCAGTAACTGCCATTTAACCCTGTCTGTGTGGGACCCATGGGTGAAGCTTAATTTTCAGAACTTAATCTGCAGCACTTCTGAATAGACCCCTCTATATGTAAGGGATTACACGTGCTATGTTTAAATGCAGTGTGAGAATGGCAGAATGAGATTTTCCCTGTTTGCCCTCAGCAGTATCCAGGAGTCTCTAAGTCAGTGATAGGCAGCATGCCCAATCAGGACTCTTGTGGGCATAAGTGTGTGTGTGTGTATTGGGGGGGCTATTAAAGCTATGTTCTATTAAGCCCTGCAAAAGTTGCACCTCTAGTTTGCACGACACAACATACAGAAGTTTGCACAGAATATGGAGCCATCATCACTTCCCATGTAGGAGTAGAGAAAATACAGTTAAACCCAATGTTTTTGTATTTGTTACGCTATTAGAAATATAAAATGAGGAGAAGCTTTATAGTAGTAGGAACATCATTATGTTTATTGCCACAGATTATATTTATTATATGAAAAAATAACTTTCTGCAAATAAATATGAAGGTAAAACAGGAAATAACATTTTGCTGGGGAATCTGGGGAAAGATGTATTTATTATTTGATTTAACCCAGAACCGGAGGGTTCCGGTGTGTATTTATTTATATCATTTACTGGCAACTTCGACCACAGCATCGACTTACAAGATAGCGTGTTACATATATTACAAACTTTGCCCTTTGACATAACACAATATAAGGAAGCAAGCGGAATGAAGAACCTGCCATACAGTCTAAGTGACATACACAGAAAGAGTAATGCGTATAATGATTATTAATCCCAGTTCAGGCATGTTTATAAATATAAAATATGAGTACTTTAATAATCTATGAGATCATGATATCTCCATAGAGAAGTATGAGACAAGTTAGCAGATTAAGTTTGTAAGCAATGAGCTGTGAAGGAGGATAGTAGACATACATCATAGTGCAGATACTAAGGGGGTCACTATAAACACAGAGAAGACAGAGCAGGCAGAGTAAGCAGCTCTGTCTCAGTAAGTGGAGGTCACAGTGTTAATGTAAATATTAATAATACATCAGAAGGAGACTTGTTATTTACTAGGGCTCTGCATGATATGCTGCACCACCATACCTCTTTCCCTGCAGCTCATTACTATTTCATGGAGAAATGCATGCTTCAGGATCAGGTCACAGCAGCTACCTATGTATTCGTGGTTTTCTGTGTTAATCTGTGCTTTACTAAGACATACATTCTTAAAGGAGGTATTCAAATGCATTCAACTAAAGGGGACTGTATTAGCAGGTTGTCATGGGAACAGCAAAAAAATCCACCAGCAGAAAAGATGAACTTTCTGCTATGTGCGTGGGGGGTTGAAAGAGTATTGCCCTGCTGGTAGAAAATCTGTAGTTCTCAATGATTTTATTAATATAGACAGCTAGTACTGACCATGCTGTCTTTGATGTACCAGACTTCAAGTATTTATTTCCTAGGAATGCAAGCCTTTGTCTGGCTGTAAAAGATGATCCTGTAGGAACTGTGGCCCTATGGGAGTGGAGGATGTTGCACAGGCACTCTTGCTGATGTGTACTAATCATCTCTCCTGCAGGAAGTTGTATTCAGTGTGGGCAGCGCACTTAAAAATTCTACAGTGATTGGTGCTAGGGCTGGCGCTACCTAGATCACTGCCTATGCTACTGGAGGGTGGATGCTGTCCTGGTGAGTGCACCTCCACTTCTCCTTTTGATATCGCGATATTGAATGTTCGATATTGCGGTAAACTAATTTTATTTTTGTATAAATTACTATTTGATATCGCGATATCAGTCAAAATGATCAATATTGCGATATGGATATTTTCAATTTTATCAAATTTTGCCCTTAGACTACTATTCATTTTTTTGCCTTCCTTTGCATTACATGAAAGCTTGCAATTATATTATAATCACTGGCACCCATACTGTGTGTGTTATTATCAGTGCTATAGGTGGGAAAGGCCTGTATCTATAGGTGAGAGTCAGAAAGAAGAGTATCTTGCTAGAAATGGTGAGGCAGATTTGCTCATTTTAAAAAAAATAAAATCAGTGTTTCTTGAGCCTCGAAATCCTCACAACTCCCCCCAGCTGTACTGTACTGTACATGGGCTCTCGGCAGACCCTCTTCGATCTATGGTTGCTGTAGGTGAGGGCACTGTTTGCTACCAATGTTTCATATAGTTCCAGACATGAGCTGGCACAGACTCTGGCAATCTCTTATTCAGGGGTTGGCAACCTATGGCTCTTGAGCCAAATGTGGCTCTTTTGATGGCCGCATCTGACTCTTTGACTGTAACGAGCGATGCTCACATGCAAGCACCATTCGACACAGTCTACCTGCTAATCGCTGGCAAGCGCTGAATAGAGACAAAGCTCTCTCAGAGCTTCCAGGTTGCTAGCCAATCCAGAGCCGCTGATGTTACCTATGTGTTTGTTTACTTAGCTCATTTGTTGACAATGTATTTAATAATTGTTAATTTAATTTTTTTAATGTTTGCTGTTTTTTTAATGGTTTGTAATTTTGATGGGATTGCTAGATTGTTTCTTTTGATTTAGATGGCTAGTTTGTTTGTTTTTTGTGAAGACTGTTATTTTATTTTGGTTTAGATTAATAGTTTGTTTTGGTTTAGATTCTTAGTTTTAGATTAATTATTTGCTTGGTATTTTGTGCATTTTTTATTTTTACAGGTGGTGTAAAGCAGTGATTTTCAACCAGTGTGCCGCGGCGCCTGGTCAGGTGTGCCGTGGGAAGAATCCCACATACATGGTAAAGAAGGCACGGCATACAAATAGGCAGTATGCTGCTCCTTCCCCATGTATGCGGCTTCTTCCCTCTTACCTCCTCCTCGGCGGCTGCGTTCCTCACTAGAGATGATGTAACTTCCTGGCGCTTGCAGGAAGTTACATCTTGCTAATGGAGGGACGCTGAATCACAAAGCCGGGAGAGAGGTAAGAGGCAAGTTGGAGCAGCAAGCGTGTGGGCAAGCAAGCGTGGGGGCAGCAAGCGTGGGGGCAGTAAGCGTGGGGGCAGCAAG
>WMED01025126.1:0-11085 GCA_019650415.1 Pipa parva | reverse complement strand
TAACATTTTGCTAATATTTGGACACAAACAGGAAATGCTAACATTTTTTACACAAACTAAGTGTAAAAAAGGATGCAAATTGCTAACATTTTTATACAAAAATTGGAGTTATCATTAGGCGCACATTTAATGGTAAATAGCTGTTATTTTTTAGCACCTATTTTTACCATTGCGATAATACCTCTTGATAAATTTCCCCCTTAATTATATTAGGGAAAAAAATGTTTTATACATTTACAACACACATTACTTTTTATTAATCAGGCTTGACTGTTCCTTTGATGTACCTAGTGGGATCCCAGCATTAAAACTGCAGCATTTAACAGCTCAACTGGACAGAATGTTCAGGGGGATATTGGCTAAAGTCCAAATCCGCCACCTAAAGATGGTCGCAATAGATGGCTACTGTTGCAGTAGCGACTTTACTATGGGAAAATTGTCATGGTCGCTGATTTCCTATGGGAATCTGCCGTTTGAGAATTCAACAGTCGAATTCTCACTTTAGCCAATAACCCCCTCAATGTGAATGCATTCACTTTAGGAAACAAAGAAGTGGAGCTACTGAAACTGCCTGCATAGAAATACCACAGTGGAAAAG
Organism: Pipa parva; assembly: GCA_019650415.1. NCBI lineage: Eukaryota > Metazoa > Chordata > Amphibia > Anura > Pipidae > Pipa > Pipa parva. The sequence continues at coordinate 10,487 of WMED01025126.1, read as the reverse complement.
GTTCTTGTTAATAAATGCGTAAATCAGTATGTAAAAAGAGCTTATAGTTGTGCAGGTGCCATGACAATTACACACAATACTATTTTTAGATGCATTTCTAGAATTTTACTTAAATAACTATATCCCACTAGTACTTGCCAGTTCAGTTTCTACTTACCCTTGTCTCTACATCTGTCCAGTCTGATTCTGTACTCTCTGGTTGTTGGGGGGGTTGATTAGAGGGGGAGGATCTGCGTTTACGGCTGCAAGAAAATACACGGGTTGCACAAATTGTGACCACAACAGCTCCAACATTAAAGTCAAACTAGTTATTTTCATATGTCATACCAATATTTACAGAGATATACAAATCATCTCCCACGGTGTTTTTAACATATATTTTTCCTATCAGGTTATAGATTTTTTTCCATGCAATTAAGAAAAGACCAGATCTCAGAGTTGTGTAAAATAAAGGCTAAATAGCTATTCATTTTCGCAGATGTAAAACTCTCCACATAACATCTGATAGCTGACAGCTTTTGAGGCAGAAATGAGAGAACAGGGGTTACAAATAGACCCCAGTCTACACAGGTACTAAAAAGAACTTACTTTAGGTTACAGCATATTACAGAAACTAGAACAACTAATATTTTGCCACAGTTCATTTTTCCAAAGTGTTTTTTTTTTTTTCTCTTCTTCAAATTCCAGATTTAAAACTCACTTATTTCCAGGTGGAGATTCCTGCCTGAGTGTTTCAATATCTGTGAACTGCACGGCCTGACCTCCACCACGCGTTTTGAATACATCACCCTAGGAGAACAAACACAAATCTAAAGCATTGACACAAACAAAGAGATGCCCACTTTTCCTGTGCACCCAAGGTGCTCACCATAATGTGACACACACACACACACAACCAAAGCAGGAGGTGCAAGTGTTTCTGGTTAACTTTTGCTTTAATACTATGGTTGTCTGGGAGAAAATGATAATAAAAATTGGTCTTATAGGCAGTTCTACACTAATATACAACAACAATACAGAGAATACTGCATGGTTGGTTAAGAAGAATGAATGGCAAACACGTCTCTGCATCCATTTTTTTTTATTTGCCTTAACTAAACAATAAGGTAAGGGGACAGAGCAGACTTTGTACAGCTGCATTTGGATATATACAAAGGTCCTCCCCTGTTGTTTGCCTTAGTTGTGGTATTTATGTGATATCTTAACAGAGAGAACAACACCACCTGCTTCATCACCACTTGTAGCACTTTTGTTGACAGATTTTTCAGGCAAACCTGTCAAATGTGAATGATCTTGTAAATTCCAGTCCTAAAGAAAAAGTGTAAATGCAGGAAGAGAATTGTTCATCCCAGAGCATAAAGCTAAGTCCTACTAAATTACTCGCACAAACTCACCCTCACTCTGTAGTATCTAAGAACTAATCATAAATGGTTTAACACAAACATCACTAGAAAATGCAGTTGTTGCAGTAGATAAAAAGCTGTACAAGGGACAGGACTGATCCTAGAACCTGGGCATTGTGTACTGCAGTGGAACCTGCTCAGCTTTGGATAATGTTCAGAAAGTTAAAGCCACCTGCGTAACCCTCTGCAAAGAGTTAACAGCAGACATGTTGACGTGGTAGGAAGGTTATGCTTTTCATGCACACTTTGGGAGAAAGGAAGTGGCATTGCCACCAGCAGAACTACAAAGAAGAAAAAAAAACCTGTACCCCTACCAATCTACCATATCCAACCCTCTGATCAACAGGATCCAAAAATATAAAGGTTATAAAAGTTTAATGTTCACATTGAAGGCAATGATATCCTTGAGACATCCTTCTGGAGAAACAGTTATTGGATCAATCTTCTCCTTGATGAGAAATTGTTAAAAGCCCTGTCAAAACTGCAAATGCTGGTGACTTCTGTAAGCCACAATCATGACATTGACTTCTGTAAGCCACAATCATGACATTGTTCAATCAGGATCAGGTCAACCAGTCTGACCATAGTAGGTCCAAAAATTTCCCTCATGATGTTAATGGGCAGGTTTAAATAAGCTTATGCCAATGTACTATTTATCTTATGCACCACCAGAGGTTCTATTTCATTAAAGATATATTCATGTTGTCTTGGTTGGTGCTGCCCTGTAACAACCACAAATTGACCAGAAGGGCAATCAGGTAAAAAGAATGACCATTAACCCCTTGATTCTCTAGTCTTCAGTTAAAGAAAGGGCCATTGTCCAACGCTGCAGAGAAGGCTGCTACAATAAAAGCAGCTGGCAGTGGATAAAAGATGATAAATATATGCTAATATGAAAAAAAACCTTACTGGGTTTGACCGTAGCAACTACAGAACATAGTAACTGTATACGATATGATGAACCTCTTACCTCTAAAAAAAAAAAAAAAGTGAGATATTTGTTGTTTTATATAAAAGGAACAGTCCAGTCTCCAACAGTTAATTGCCCATCTGACTGCCACTGTAAAATTAATTATTTCTTCAATATAAATGATTAACCTTTCATTTGAAGTCACTCCTCTCTCATCTACTTCCTTTTCAGCTGATCAGTATTGAATCTCAGGTCACTGACTTGATCTACAGACTTGAGAATTCTGTAATAAAGCAGTCAGTAAGCAGACAAAAAGACACTCTGAGGTTTAACGCCTACAGGATAATGATTGGTCATTTAGTATTCTTAAAACATTTTATTCAGATTCCTGACTTAAGATTCCATAATGAACTGATAAAAAGGAAGTAGGATACATGGAGAATTAAATTCAATAGGAAACTGGCTGTAGATTAATACAGATTGGAATTATTAAATAGTACAGGTAGTCCTTGGGTTACGTCGTTTCGGGGTTACGACGCTTTATACGACGCCTCGTTCCGACTTGCACTGTTTTGCGACATAAGTCGAACTGCGTGCAACCATGTGTAGCGGCTTTAGTATAGAGGCCAGGACTGTAACCGGTACCCGGTTACACGAGGAAAACGAGTCTCCTGCCCACCATAACACCCTTCATTATGGCTCCCAAACGTGTTAAGTGTTTGCAATACAGTACTGTACACTGTTATTATGGTGTACAGTACTGTATGAACGTATGATCCGACTTGCATCGAAATTCGGTTTACAACACCGTGTAAGAACGGATCAACGTCGTAAGTCGAGGACTACCTGTATATGCTGAAAAATTCAAACAATGATAAATCTACCAGCAAATAATTGTTGGTACCTCAACTGTTCCCTTAGGAGGGAGTATGTGTTAGGCCAACAGTCAGATCCACGAGTTCCGTCCATTATCTCATACAACTATCTCAGGAAGTGGGAAAGGTGAAGAAAACACTTCACCTGCTAAATAATGGATGGACACAATTCCACCCCTACACAGATGCCCTGGTGATGAGAGAATCAAGGGGCTTCTCTAATATCAATTCTATATGGGTTGAAAGTTGATGTCAACATTAGTTACCCCAAGGTGGTGTAGGGACATCTAATGATCAGCTAATAACTGCCAAGATTTAATAAAAAAAAAAATCCCTGTGTAATTCAAATAGCCAGAGGGATACCAATCTCATAAAATATCCAGGCGAGGTAAAAAAAAAACAAAACAAAACAAAAAAAAAAAACAACATTGGTAAGTCAAATAGCAACACAGGGATACCAAGCATAGAAAAAGAAAGTTAATCATAAGGTGGAGGTATCCATCCTACTGGATGGAGTTGCATATATATATATGGGCGAAATTTAATAAAGTCAAAAGACCATCGGTCTTCCCAACTTTACAGAGAGAAATCTCATTTGGTCTCCCGAGATTTATTTCGAGATCGAGTTTTTCGATCTCATGTTTTCAAATTGCTTTCAATGGAAAGGTAGCCATGCTTTACATTAGTAGCATGGCTAGCTTTCCATTGAAAAATCAGGATCTTCAACTCGATCCTAAAATCTCAAAAAAAAATATTGCGAGAATAAAATAAGATTTCCCAGAGCGGTCTTTCAGACTTTAATAAATTTCACCCTAAGGGCTCAACACATGAAGGTCAGCAGTGATTTAAATAAAGCAGCATTTTCTTAACATAAAACTGGGGAGGGGGGGATGGGTAGCATACATAGCTACTAAAATGCAAACTCTCAACCTCAGACTGTTTGTTACCTTAATAAGCTTAGTCTCAATCTCCCCATCAGAGGCCAGTTGCTGGTGAGTCAGCATATACTTGTCGCATTTTGCCAGTGCCTTTTCGCTGGCTATGGCGACTTTGATGGATTTAGGGATATGAGGCTGCAGGACAGTGTCAGTTTCCACACTACTGGGCGGCTTATGATCTACCCATCTCTCTGTCCCCGCCGAGCGTGAGCGACGGTGCCTGGCGTGGACCGGAGGCACGTTCTGAGCAGGTCCATAGCAAATTAAGACAAACAGGAAAAATCAGTAATCAAATTAAGTATAGAAAATTAACAAGAGCAATTGAGAACTGGTAACAGTACAGATTTAGCCTGCTGTTATAGATTATATAGAATATGTACAGCTATATGCAAGTGCAAAAACTGCACCAATGAGAGCATGCAAGGTATCACAGTATAAATGCGAGCCAAATAAGATGTACAGAAATATATTTAATGAAGTGTTCAGCTAAACAACTAAAACATAAAACAGTTACTTTACAAAAGGAAGGATAATTCTGTGGTTACCAGATCTAACAAGAGCTCAAACAATACCAGTATTTATTTCAAACATATTTGATGACATGCAAATTTATTTAAAAAGAAAGCAAAAAAAGATCATTGTTGTAAATCATTTATTCCTTGCTTTGCATTGTGTGAGCAGAATACAATGAAAAGCTAGATATCACAAACAGCAGTACATTTATAGACTGCTAATCCATATAGTTTCCCAATATGGAATTTCATCACTTTATACTTACGAAAAAGCATCTAATAAATAAATAGCGGGTAAGGCCTTTTTGATATCAATACAGACGGAATAGTCATGCAAATGATAAAACAGCACATGCAAAGACAGAAGGAACAGAAAGGTTTAGAGTTTAAAAGAAGATAGTAGCTGAATGTTTTGGAACGTTAGTAGTCAGGGAGATCAGACCATCCATATTAATGCACACAATGATAATTAAAAATGATTCAGCATTCAGATGTGTTCTTCAGAAGCCCATGAATCTAGATAAGTATAGGAAAGTTTCTCAGCTAGTGTCTGCTGGCATTTTACAGGCCAATTTAATGCTATCGATGCACAGTTGGTTTGAGATACACTGAACAGTCAAACCTCAATAAGATGGCATGCATCTCCATTGTACAACTTGATTAGTAACATGGAAATGGATTTCTGAATTAATAGTGAAGTATGTAGAGCTGCAAAGAAGGTGTAATTTGATAATGTAATATTATGGAATACTGTGGAATAAATTTGTGTATATTTTGCAATATAATACACCAGCTTTATGAATTATCCCTCCCTGGGCTCATTCACAAATCCATTTCTTGGGAGTAAAAAAACAATGTTTGATCAGTGCTGTAGTTCCAAAATAGAACTCGCACAAAGCAAAGTCTGCATGGCCATGGATTCAGCTCTAGCCTAGGCGCAATTGCTGTAAATGTCTGTCGATCAGAGGACAGGAAATGCAAGATTCGCTACAAAAGTTAGCTCCACATCCATCTGTGACAGTTACACTAGGCAATAGATTTATAGGCAGTTGGCACAGCCTTAGCACAAGCAGTCACCAGCCATGCACTATGCTTTGCTAAGCGTCATTAATCTCTATTAACTCACTAACCCTGAAACTCTGGTCCTCTTCCTGATCTGCTTGTTTCACGGTTGCATTATTAGCTGACCTGCTCTCTGCTGAAATACACTTCCTAGCTTCCTCTGGCTCCCACCACCTGCTCTGCGGTGTTTTCTTTGGAGTTTTCTGCTCCCATTGAGAAACACAAGAGGCCACCGATATACTATCACAGGAACTTGAGCGCCTGTGCAGCTGCAGCCGTGCAGGGGTGGGATGGGCAACAGGGTTACCCGTTAGCTAGAAACCGAAGATAAATCAATCAACAAAAAAAACTGTGTTGAGACAAACAAATGATTATTCTGTTGGGAAATGCATTGTACAAAAGCAGTAGTGTTCTCACTTGCTTGTTTCACTGACAAGCTATAGGTTAGTCTATGGTCAGTCAAGGAGACTTTCCATAACTCTTCACCACTATAATCATAACTAAAGACACTGAACGTATTTGACATTAAAATAGAGGGTTCATTGTACCATGTGCCTTTAGCCTTAAACGCTCTGCAATGTAAACAGCAAGTCTGGAAAAAAATTAATTGGTGACTGGATTAGTAAGGAATTCTCAGGTGATGTACAGACTTTGCATATTTAAGATCTTTTAAAATGAATGTCACACCTTTAAAGCCACTAGCATTTCAGACAATAGTGACTTCCCAGGAGATCTGGCTTATGTCCTAGTCTCAAAAAAAACCATTAGCAGCTTGTCAACAAACCAAGATGCAAGTATGATGACAAGTGACAAAAGCAGCATGTTATTTTAAAAATAGACTAGAATCAGTGGATTTGTGCGGGATATACAATTTGTTTACTATAAACAGTACATTGTCCACAGCACAACCATAAATCTCAATGGCTGGCCTAACTTCATAGGGACACAAGATGAAAAAACCTAATGGAATTACACCATGTTAAGACAAATCATGAGAACTTGAGCACAGAGAACACAAGTACCTTCAAAAACTAACTGCAAAAATCCTGTTTAACCAAAAACACCAGATGTACAAACACCACCACCTACAGATCATGCAACATGCCCATAGATGCAGCCACATCCCTCCAACACTAATTCAATGTCATTGTGATACATACAGGTGCAGGAGATGGTGAGATGGATCGCACAGGAATCCTTTGCTCTCTGTCTCGCTCACGGGGTGGTCGCTCAGGTTTATCACATTTAGTTTCTGTTACAATTGCTTTGAGTTGCTTCAGCTTCTCATCCTTAACCCAAAGTTTGTTTTGCATCTCCAGCTGCTTGGCTGCAACACGTCGCTCCTTTAACAAAGGAAAAGTAGATCACAAAATGAATATGCTCAGATGCTCACTTTTCTCAGAGAAGGCAAGGCATTATGGTACACACCACACATCAATACCAATTTTGACCTATAGAAATGTCAGAAGCAGCGACCAAGTTTTGACTAGTGGAAGATGCCTGACCTGGCGATAACAAAAGGAGTTAGTGAGCTTTAAAATTTGAATGATCTGAATATTAGTCTTTGTTACTGTGAAAGGAGAACTATAGCAAAAAAACAATACTTACCTGATGGGCATAGCAACAGTACACTAAAGGGGGTTATTCACTAAGATGCGAATTCGACTGTCGAAATTGCAAACAGCGGATTCCCATAGTAAATCTGCTACAATTTCCCCGATAAAGTTGCAACTGCAACAATATTCTCAATATAAAGACACGACTGCAACAGTAGCAGCCTATTGCGATGTCTTTATCTGGTGAATTCGCACCTATACACAACAATTTGGACTTTAGTGAATAACCCCCTAAGTGTACTGCTGCTAGATCAGCTTTCATCTCAATCCACAGCCCAGGATGGCAGATGAAAACTGCAGCTCAAGTCATGCCCTTAAAAAAAAAAAATAAAAAAATACTGATCTTGTCGCAATACCGTTCTTCACAATATCAGCGTGGATATCATATTGCACAGGCCAGCTCTACTTATAACAAATATTTCTACATTATTACATGCATGAATAATTCAACAAATCTCATTTGGAATATTTTAGTATTCAAGCCATTTTTCACTGCACTGCATAGGATACTTACACACTCCTTCTCCCATTTCATGGCATTGTCATTCACCATTCCCTGCAAACGAGCCTCCAACCTCCTCTTGTCTGATAATTGTCTCTGCAGCTTCTGGTGCTGACTCTCTAAATCTTGCTGCATATTGCGTTTTTCCTCCTCATAGATTGTTGTAGTTTTCTCTAAAATATCAATCTGCAAAAACAGATGGTCCAAAATGTGATTATCTTAGCAGTACTGAACAAAAAAAAAAATCTGTTTAAAGTAACCTAGAATTTTAGTTAAACAGAAGGTATATGGATATAACCTAATGCATTCCAGTTAATATAAGAAAATGTAATCGAGAGCAGCAGAAACATTGTTAATGAAGTACATTTAACAGTTTCGCTGGCAGGTCATCTTCGTACACTCCAATTAACTGACCTATACAGTTAATGCCAGCTGATAAATATACACAATAGTAAATTGCAAGGCCAGCTTAACTAAAATGAAAGAAAGAACAATTAATCCATGTCTCAGATAGATAGAAAAACTTAGTATAAAAAGCTTCTCTCCTAAGCATAGGTTTATGATAATCCTAAGTGGAAGAGAGACAGTCTTATGAACAGTCTTACTTTGTAATAGACTATCTATATCACATCAGCCAGTTAGGGATGTTGGCTTTTCCGGATAAAGATGCTACGTGGCTCCTGGAGCATTCACACTTCATGCTAAAGGGAACTGCCTTAATTTTTGAGCAAGAGAGCAAGTAATGCACAATTTCATGCTAAAAATGTAGAAATTATATATTTTCTTTCTATATCTGAATATTTAAACTCCCTGACTCCCTGATACTTGCCTTGTATTCCAGTGTCTTTATTTTCTTCTCTAGACGCTCTATTTCAGCCTTCTGGGAGACTATGGTCTTGTCCTTTTCTGTCATTTTGCCTTGTACAAAGTTATCTTTGGCTGTGACCGCACCATTTAAGTCTTGCAGCATAGCCCTGAACGAAGAAACTAAACAGACATAATCATGAGTGCAGTTATTCTCTGGTAACAGCATAGTATTATCCCCATAAACACTTTCATTTTCAACCTTTCCTTAAACAAACACATTAAATCGCGACACTCCCGCAAAAATATAAAAACACAACACACATATACGGGACCCAGACCAAAGAACAAAATATTTATATTATAAAAAGGTAGCCTATAGCTCAGTCATAAAGATAAAGTGGAAGCAGGTCAATTCTACCCATTGCAAGCATATAGTACAAGAACGGTTTTAGAATGAAAGTAATCCAATGGTTTCAATGCAGATCTATTTAAATCATACATTATTTTAAGGAAAAACAGAAAAATTGCCAAATAAAACAAATGATCTATTCCCACCAAAGCAGTGGCTCTGTTATGCATAAACCTTTTGCACAGTGACTTTGTAAACTAAAAGAAAACATGTTAAAGGAATTTCTAATTACAAAGTTTTTTTTTTTTTTTCTTGCATAAAATTTGTTGCTTATAGTGGTTACAGAGTAGAGTTTTATATTCTAAGACTGCTGCTTTTACGAACAAATACAAACATGAAAAGATCATTTTTCCTCTATCTTTAGTTTCCCTTACATCTATTTGTGGTACTATTAGAAACCCAGACACCGATTCCTTGCTTGTATACCTCAACCATAGCATACTAGCTTACTCATCCAGTTAGTGACTAGCTGTAAGACTTACAGTTTGCCTTTGTATGGAAGCATTCAATCTGATTTTGACAGATTATCTGCTCTTTGCCTAGTTTCAACTCAGAAATCTGCTTAGGAACAAACCATGGGCTTGGCATCATAGAGAGACCAAGCTTTTACAAAAAGGCAAATTCCAATCTATGTTCAGATTAAGATACAACTGCCTTTGGGAACAGTTGCAGTACTAAATAGTTATTTAGTCTAGGGCAGTGATGGCCAACCTTTTGAGCTCTGTGTTTCAAAATTCATCAAAAAACCAAGCACAACTCAGGTGGTGTGTCACTTTGAGAAAAATCAAGAGGCGGGGCAACTCTCCTATGTGTCAGCAAAAAAGTCTGGGTGTGTCATAGTTTAGCCATCACTGGTCTAGGGAGAGTCTAGCTTTTCCATAACCATTCAACAGCTCAAGTGCCATCTGGCTGTTCTCCTACACTTTGGAGTCTTGATGATCATGCTATAGTGGTGGTGGCGTCATCACTAATAAAGCGTCCTCTTTGTGTGGTTTTCAATTTATATGAGTTTGTAATATGAGCGCTCATAGAAATTCACACAATACCAGCGCATTGGTATCAATGCAAACCTTCTGACTTTATTATCTCTTACACCAAACTATATACCATATATGACACACAAGAAAAGGGTGGTCTTAACATTGGCTAGTAGCATTGTAAATGGCTATCTACATAGCTGGGAGTGTTTCATGATAATTGACCCCTGAGTTCATTGGTGCTTACTCTGTTAACCCCCCCAGGCACAAGCCCACCCGTCATTCACAGTGAGAACAAAGAACAGATAGATTCAAGTAAATGTCCATATATAGATTCAAGGCAACACATGCTGCTTACATATATTGCTACCAGATAGCATTACAAGCCAAACCTAAGTTTAAAATATAATTTTATCAGGAGTAAACCTTCCTTGTAACATCTCAGAATTATACCAACTAAATATCCCCCCGATAAT
>WMED01025125.1:0-11085 GCA_019650415.1 Pipa parva | reverse complement strand
TACAGCCATCCCAGTCTGTGAAGAAAGCCATTATCCAGCCTGTTACTCTCCCAACAGTGAATATTGCATCAGCCACTCTCCTATGAGCAGATTCTTAAGCCAATCTTTGCTCTCAGTGTAGGCTGAAGTTGCTACTTGAGCTGCTGTGTTGGCCACCCCTTTCCTTTTTTACCCTCTGGCTTCCTTTGTGCCCTTCTCTCCCTTCTTACCTGGACCCTCTTCCCCTGTGTTCCCCTTTGTCCTTGCTTCCTTCTTTCCCTACCTACCTTCCTATGTTCTCCTTCTAACCCCCTGGTCTCCCTACTTTCTTCTCTTCCTCCAGTTACGGTTATCAATTGCTCCCTAAAGCTTTCACTCTTTTACTGGCACATTTCATTGCATATGGGACATTAGCTCGTTGCATCATGTTTCTGGAAATTAGACTACTGGATATATATGACTATAGGGTACAACTCAGCACATTTCATATGGTATCTCTGAAACAAAGTCACATTCATTCTACTGCATATAGGCTATGTTGTGGGACACTGTATCAGATGATGTCATAGAGCATTTCATACTGTATATATGACTATTTGTTACTGGACTCTTAGCAAATAAGCTTATTCTCATAAGCAATGCCTAATGTATTTTCTTAACTGCAAGCCTCTAAGCCAATTAACCATGTATACTGGACAATGTGTAACTTGGTAACATAGTTCATATGCCAAAAAAGACACAAGACCATTTAATTCCGGCTTTTATCCTGCAGTGTTGGTTCAGAGAAATAAAATAATCTAAAGTTGTCTTTAGATTAGGGAAAAATGTCCTTCCTGACTCCAACTATGGCAATTGGCATAATTTTCTGAATCAAGAACTCACTTCTAGTTATCTAGTACCAATAACTAATAATCTTTCAAGACTTAAGAAAGAGATCCAGCCATGACAATCCCCATAGTCTTATTATTGCTCTCATAGTAAGGTACCCCCTTCAATGTTGAATCTTTGTTGCTCTAGACATAAAGGATACCCCCTAGTTATACTTACAGTGCTTGATATAAATAGATCGCAGGAGAGACCTCTTGACCCATGATGTATTGATACATTTTAAAATTACTTCAGTTTGAGTCTTTGTTGGTACTTTAACTTGCCTTTGTACCTGCTGAAGCTCAACTACACCTTTCTTGTACACAGGTGCCCAAAACTGTACACAATATCCCATGTGATGTCTGATAAGTGAGTTGTAAAATGATGGAACTGTGACCTCCTTGTGTGTACGCCCCTTTCGATGGACCCTCCTATTTGCCTGGCAGCAGCTGCTGGAAAGTGGTAGCATCACCTTTATCAATGTTAAACCTCCTTTTCCACTTCTCTGCCCAAGCCTTCAACCTATCCAGATCCATTTGTATTAAAACACTGCCCTCTTTTGTTTTAATAAATGTGTATGAATATTTCATCATCTCAGTAATAAAATTCTATTTTGTGTCTAAAAAAAATATACGATATTTATCTATTCCGTTTGAAAAATTTGGCTTTTCTCTGTGCTTCCTGAGTACGCGTTATCCAAAGCGCCATAGAAAACAATAGAAGTGGGTCATATCTGTTTAACAAACACGTACAACATGGCTCCTATCAGCAAAAACAGACAGAAAGCAATCAAACACATGAATTCCACTTACAAGATAACGTTTTTACAAGTGGTGTATTTCAATAGCTGCCATGCCAATCCAAATGGAATTTTGTATTGTTATTGGTTGTTTAAAGAATACCTGAATCCTATTATGTTTAACCAGAGCTGTACTAATCTCATCCATCTGCCCATATTTCACAACCTGTGTAGGAAGGCAGTGGCACAATACTCGTGTTTTGTAACATTTTAGATGGATGACCCTGATTTCCCTTTTTCTATTGCAACAGGCATTCACTCAACTATGAGGCCACAAATATTCTGTCTATGCCACTAGCTTTGAAGAAGCCACCAATAGATTATTCTTTTTCTTGCTTTGTTTAACATTAAGGGGGGAATTCACGATACTCCGAAGTGAGGTGTGGAGTGTTCTGACTGACTGATCTGTGCTCGCTGATGTCCGCGTGCAGGACATCAGTGAGCGCATCTGTCAGTCCGAAGTGAGGCGAACACTCCGCACCTCACTTCGGAGTTTTGTGAATTCCCCCCTAAAAATCTGTGCACATTAATGCCCTATCTTTACGCAGTATAACCTCAGCTTTCACTGTAAACAACTATAAACAGCTGTTGGGAGGATTTGTAAAAGTGGCAATTCTTATTAAACGGAAAGGATGGAGGAATTCATGACAAAGGGCTTGACCGAATAAGGGGGTTATTATTCACTAAAGTCTGGATTGTTGCCTTTAGGTGTAAATTTGCCAAATAAAGACAGTTGCAATAGGCTGCTACTGTCGCAGTCACATCTTTATAATGAGAATATTGTCGCAGTCACGACTTTATTATGGAAAATTGTCGCAATGTTAACATTAAAAAATTGTCACAACTTTAAAATGGGGAAATTGTAGAGGATTTGCTGTGGGAATCCGCTGTTTGTGAATCTGACAGTCTAATTCGCACCTTAGTGAATAACCCCCTAAAAGGTGAATTCACCTGTCGAATTTTCATCACTGCAATTCAAGTCACATCTTCAAAATAGTCACAAATTGACTTCTCATTATTGACTAAGCAGCCAATAGACTTGTCACTCAAGGGCACAGTAGCGATCGCTGTCTGGTGCAATGTGTGTTGTAGTCATTTGGATAGTAGTAGAATGCTGAGCCCTGCCATCAGCCCCCTCAGTTTGTCACTCTGATGTGGTGAAAGTGGAAATTTCCTGAATCTCATTGAACTGGAGTTGCACCAGTTCTTTTGGTATGTACTGATATTCTGGAAGAGAGAAGACCATACCTTATTCTCTCTTTGGTTTGTTTAGACACCGATTAATCCTCAATATTCATAACTTGGTGCATAGAGGTTGTGTCTTCAATATAGACAAAACATGGATTTCATTTCAATCCCATATCTCATACCTTCTGACATGCTCAGGCTTGGGAACTTGCAGGAATTCACCCAAAGAAATTGGGCTTGCCGAGCAAATACTGGGTAACTATGGAGCTTCTCAAGTTCAGCTGGAAAACATCACAAAGCTCCACCCCATTTCCACCCTAATCTGTAACCTGTTTTTCCCCCATTTACCTAACCCTGCTTTTACAGTGACACAAATCACTTCACAAATCCTTGCCTCCAACCCCCCAAAATTAGTAGGGAGCTGATTGCCAGGCCATTAGTGCCTTCAAAGTTTATAGGTATGGACTTGGAGAGTTGCCTGGATACCTACCCCCCCCCCCAGCCCTCTGCTACAAAATAGAACTGTTTACATAAATTAACACACACGTTAACTCTGGGGTAAACCCCACCCACACCTTTGCAAATATATAAAGGTTACGCAAATACTGTGAAGTGACTAAAAAAAAAAAAGAACATTTGGTCCTTTTGTTCACATTATTGTCTAATAAATAGTTCTGGGTAGGGTTTATGAGACACATATTCTTCTTACCTTTGTTATCTCTTTTTATTTCTCTCTCTTTTCAGTGCTGGCTAGTCATTTCTTGTTTTCTATTTTCGGTTGGATTTTAAAATGTGACAGCATGACATGAATAAAATTGCTTACCTCCATGAAGTGATTAAATGACCCTCCAGCGTACAATATTCTTTACTTCATATACTGCAGTAAAATTTATAGAACAGAGTACTTAAAGCCTTTGGCTGCTATATTCTTAAATTATGCATTGTATGCAATGTCTGCTTAGGTTTATGAAGGTCCTCAAGTAACCTTTAATTTATTGTTTTCATTAATGTTTATATTAGTCTTTAGGGAACAACGCTGCTACACTAGGCCTATGTTAATGGTTTTGTTCAGAGACATCACTGTGTAGATATGAAAACAAGGAAGATCTGATTGTTATTTAGCAGTAACTTGTAATTGCTGCTTCAGTTTTAAATACTGCAGTCTCAATTTAACTGGAAAGTAAGCAGAGTATTTTTTTTTAATACTAATTACTTAATTTAAAGAGAAACTGCATTTTATATATATAGTGAACTGTGTAATTTTACAAATTCTTGAGGAACCATGTCAATCTTCATTCAGCCTTCACATGTGTAATCTAAAGGGAGGGGACACTGGCCATGGCTCTAGGATAGTTTTATCTAAAGGGGTTGGGTCAGATACATGAGGGGAGGAGTGTGGATAATTAGCTGTTAGGCTATGACCTCATTATGCATTGGCGTGCAATGCATTAGCATCAACTGAGTTAAATAGCCAAGTAGCAATGGCTTTGCAACTATAAAACCGTTAACCAGTTCTCCTTCCTGTGTACCGTGGGAGGGGGTCCATAGAACTAAATTGATAGAACTTTTTTGCTTTGTTTTTTTTCCATTAAATTAATGCGATGAAGTACAAAGTGTCAACTGCAAATGTTGTTCCTCTTGACAGTAGACACCTGTAGCCCCACTTATTATTTTTGCAAACTATAGTTCATTCGCTGCCATGAAAACGAAACGTATATAGTCTCTTCTATTTGTTAAAAAAAGCGAAATTTCCTTCACTGAATGCAGTATTACAATGATTTTGGAAATTTTCTTTCGTTTTCAGTTATGAATAATGCTAGATTAATGAAGGCTGTGTTTGATTTTCAGAACAAAATGTTACAGCAAAAAAAAAAAAAAATGATAGAAGATGATAACAGGAATGCAGTTGGCGTGCTTTTTAATGTATTTTTAATGAAAATTGTTGAAGTCTGATCATTAAAATGCACAGTGTGTCCCTTACCTTTTCTGGTGCCCGTGTGAGACAGCTTTTCCAATGTAGATCTTTACTGTATTTTAAAGACAAACTGATGAGCTTCACAACCCAATTAATGAGATCATGGCATTCAACTTAGACCTCCCCTCAGTTTGGTACCATAAAGTGAACATGCACATTCCCACACATTTCCATGGTAATTTGCCTATTCATCAAGTTTAACTTGTGCTCATGTGCTAAGTAGTAAGTAGGGTACCTTTTCATGGAAAACTGCCCAGTATACGTCGCACACATTTCCTGGTGCAGGAGTTTAGTGCTGCTTACTCAATCATTCTGTATCACATGAAACATGTACTGTGGAGAAACACTTCTCACTAAGGTTTAGTACTGCGTATGTAAAGATGTGATTTGACTATAATTCCCCTTTAATAGCTGTACAGATATGTTAAGACCAATAAATTCTAGCACTTAGTTAGAAAATATCATGACAACTGCTAGTAGCTATTCCAGCAACATAGTCGATAATAATTTTACTCAAGGTCAATAGCCTTTTTTTAAAATATGGAACAGTTGAATAGTAAACCCTCAATACTAAATGTTATTGACTGGTATTGTCATCAACAGCAATCATATGACATGTGCTTTTTCTTAAATTTAGAAGTTAGTAAAATGGACCCAACGACCACATCTACAGCATTCGATGTCAATGCCTTTACAGGTGAGTTATCAATGTATAGTTAATTTTTGCATGTCTCTGCTCTCTCTCTCTTGTGTATCATAGTTATTCTCTTCTCAACTCTTTATGAAACCCCCAACAGGTCAGGTTTTGGACATATTTGTGGAACAACTAGAACAATTATGTAGAATAGCTAAGCTCACCTGTACATGATTAAAGCAGACCCTCAAAATATAGCTTGTTGGAGGTACTTGGGGATTGGAGAATTCATGCTATACCAACATAAGAAGGGGTTTCTGTACTGTAAGAGAAATGAGACTGGGCAACTCTCTGCGTGAGAAAGTTGTCACAGTGAATTCACTGAAAGACTTCAGATGGGGAGGTATGCTTTTGTGTAAAAGATTAAAAGGTATTGATGCTAGATAAATGAAAGATCTTAATTCAGGCAATGTCCTTCCAAAACCAGAATTAGGGACATGGAAAGGGGTGGTACTTTGGGGAGGCAGACACCAATGCACGATATGTACTTGGCCTCCTCTTCTGGGCTGGTGCATGATCAGCACCAGGGCCCCTCTCTCCGCAGTCCACTGCAGGATTTACAGCATTGGTGAATGGTTCCCTATGAGAATTGGACCCAGTCACCACTGAGACTGCCTTGAGCCCTGTAGGCATACCCCTATACATGGCCAAGATGAGGATTATTGGCTCTAGCTTAACTGTATTGTCTCATGCCTTTTTTAGCCTTCCAAATTATTTTATTATGTTAATATAATTGCTATTGATGTGCTGTTGCTAATATGTTATTTTACTGTGTGTATCTGCTGTATATCTGGTTCTTTTGCTATGAATAAACGTTGCATTCTCAGTGGATAATGCACAGGTAGGATCAGAGACATCACTGTGAATGCCCTATGGCTGCTTACTTTATCAAAGATGGGCATGTATTCATTTGGGACATCAAGGCATTAGTTTCCTTCATACAAGTGTGCTGCTGTCCCTACTCTCCTTAACTAATGGCCTTATATTAGCAAATGGAGGGATCTATTGCATCATGCTTTAAGGCCAGTAATCCTATACACAAAATGTATTACACAAAATGTAAAAAGAAAAAATATATATATTTTATTTACATTTTATTCTGTAAACCAACATAGGTATCATAGGAATTTTAGAGTACATTGTATACACTTGTAGTCACTGTCCTATTCAGAATTACAGTTGCTTCTAGTGTGCATCTCAGAAAAATACTTCATGACTGTGGATCCTGCCACTTAAATATCTAGTTTCCTTATTGTGTCTGTTTTTAAAGTTATTTTGACTATTGTTTATAATTCTGACTGCTGATGGCACATCTGGTTCTTTACTGTGAGATGGTCAAGAGATGTGATGACCTGCACTAACTCAGTATGACACAATGCGGCTTCTCTGAGACAACAGGAAACATTGTATAATCAGTAAGAACAATAAGATTGCAGCTTTAAAACAATGAGAAATTCAGGAAAGGGGACTTAAAGGGATATAATACCTCATACAACTTGGTTCTAAAATAGGCACGTTCATAATTTGATTTTACTGTTTTCAAGTTATTTGATAAAGAAAGTACCCTTCTTTGGTTTCCTTCCACCTGTGCTGGCAAAGGAGAGAAGATTAGGTGGCTCTAGTACCCTATTTTTATTTTGAAGTGATATTCAGAGAGAATCCTGCTAGCTATCCTGCTAACTTCTGTTGTGCTGGCTCCCCCAAGTGCTCTACAAGGCTTAGAAATTAGTTGTACAGGAGCATGAAAGTGGGCAGGAGCTGGAGAGGGTGCGTCAGTGAAAATAGGCTCAGATAAACCCCTTCATGAAGCTGGAAAGGTTCTCACTGGAGAATCCTTCAAGGTTGCTACCAAGTTTGAAGAGGTGGCTTTTCTGTGAGGTAGGTTTCTGTTGGATTTTTGTTACTATCTATTCAATTTGCATGTTTAGTAAAGCATTGTAGGTTTTTGTTAGATTGCATCTAACCCACCTCTTCTACAGTTTGGGTTGCCAAGGGAGAGAAGAAAGATGTTGGATTTTACCATAAGTCAATTCACATCATTGATGGTCAACAATCTTATTTAAATCAGATTGTATTGTCTGTGCAGAAAAGATAACCATTGGCATAGTTGGGTCACAGAGGAAAGATACCAGCTACAGTTTGGTATCACATGCTCTTTTAGTAAGGTGGTTAGAAAGGGCTTGTTTTACAATGGATTTGTTGTATAATGGGTTCCTGGGATATGTGTATATAGATTCATTCAGTAAAATGCAGGCTGTGCTGCGATTTATTTTTAAGTTTTGATAAAGCAGTAGTTAATTATCAGTGAGTGTTTCTTCTGTTGTGAGCAGAGCTGAATAAAAGTGCTGCTATGTTTGAAGCCCATTTAACAGAAGTCATGTTTGATTATATTTCATTCGTATGTAATGCTTTAAGCTTTCCTTTGGCTCCATCTAGAAGGAGATTATGGGTTATATCTGGGACTCTACCAATTAGGACCCATCCTCATGGAGACTTGGGGAATTTATAGTGCTTAGGTTTTGTGTGGTGTGATGCAATGTAAAAATGGGTTTTAATATGTAAAATGGAAACAGCACATCCTATTAACAGGGACTCTTAGCACTAAATTAGTAGAAGCACTTGGTATGTTAAGTACAGTAAATCTTTGAGAGGCACATAATACAAAAAGGAGCTACCCCTATAGGATGCCAGCCTGTGTTACTCTCTCTCACTTGGCTGGATATATGGCTTTTACTTGTGTTGACTCTTCAAAAGGTTCCACTGTATGCTCTGGATATTTAAAATTATGGCACTGGCTTTGAATGTAGTTTTCCTTACAAAGTAGGTTATTGGAAGTCGGGACACCCTTACACAAAAAGATAAAGAGGCAAACTTGCCTTTTAACATAAAGGAATCAGGCCCACACCTGATGTTGAAAAGGATATATAATTAACATAATTGAATATGACATCTCAGGACAGTGATGCTAGTGTTAGGTTGGGTCAATCGAAGATAGGGTGGAGAAGGAGGTTGCAGCACAGATCCACAGTGGATTTGGCGCAAGCTAATTCCAGGGCACGGAGTTTAAGAAGCCCCCTGTCTTCACCTTAGATCCCCGCAAAGAGGTATGGGCTTTGCTGCCGGGAACTCCCAGGTCAAGTGTCGTAGTCCTAGTACAGAGCAGAAGGTCAAGGCTGGTGGCAAGCAGGGTTGTTAAATCTGAAGCAGAGGTCAGGGCTGACAGCAGACAAGAAGAGTTGAGGAAACAGGCCGAGGTCATACACAGATAAAACAGAACTTTAACAGAATCGTAAAAGACAAACAAATGAGGTTCTATAATTGGGTGGAGGATTATCAAACTGGTCACATTATAAAGGGGAAATGGTGGGATTGAGACTGCGACAGAACTGACGCAACACATTATGCGACCATGACGGAATCTGGTCATGATTATGGGACCACGACAAAACAGTGTCAGAATTACATGACCGTAATGGAACCAATGCGACCACAGCAACGCTGGAGGAGCCAGATGAGTCTTGTTCCTGACATTTAGCCATGAGTACTATATGAACTGGTGCCTAAAATGTAATATCCTTCTAAAACCAGAATTAGGTACATGGCCTCACTCTGCCCCCAGGTTACCCATCTTGTTTTACATGCATGCAGACCCCCAGACATTTGGGGAAAATAATTAGATCTACCACCTAAGAAGATAAAATTACTATTATAGATATAATGCACTTTGTAGAAGCCAACAAAGTTTTACAGCAAACCATCTCACATGTACTTTTTTTCATATTTAGGAAATAATGAAACAATGGACCAATCAGCAACATCTACAGCATTTCTTGTCAATACAGATACAGGTGAGATAACTATATGAATTCTTGAATATCTATCTATCTATAAGTCTGGCTATCTCTCCCTCTCTCCTTGTCATGGTTATAAGAGCTTCTTGAGTAAACCCAACAGGTTCATGTTTTGAAGATCTTCCCGGTGGAGAAACTAGGATAATTATTTTCCAAGCAAATATATTAACACATCTGTTCATGACTACTACAGGCCTCAAAATAGCACCTGTTGGAGTGATTTGGAAGACTGAAATTTAGGAGAAATCCTGCTGAAGTAAAGAGTTTGCCTTTGATGCGCTGTTGCTGATACGCCCAATGTTATATTACTATATGTATATACTGCACATATTGTTTCTTGTTGTCAACAAAGGGTACATGCTAAGTAAAAGACATGAATTTGAATGTCTCAGGCCTGCTCATTTTGTCAAGGGTAGGGGTTCCCATTTACATAATGGATACCCTGAGGCATCAGTTAATATGATACAAGAATGCTGCTGCCCCTCTCTGCCCATACAGATGGCCTTTATTAGCAAATGGAGGGATCTATTGCATCACATTTAAAGTAATCCTATAAAGCAAATATATGAATCACTCTGTGGAATAAACTAGTCTAAGGGGGAAATAGGGATGTAAAAGTACCAGTAGCTTAATAAGACTTTCAGAGTAACTCGTATCCTCTAGAAAGTGGTTACCTCAGAAGTATCTGTTTATCTTTTAAATGGGAAATAAAGATATAATATGTTTCTTGTTTATTTCTATTTTATACTGTTAAACAATCACAGGGATCATAAGATTTATAGTGTATATTTTATCTATTTATGTTTACTGTTCTATATTCAGAATTACAACTGCTTCTGGTATAAATCTTCATGACTGTGGATCCTGCCACTTATAAGTCTAGTTTCCTTATTGTGTTAGTAACATTTATTTTGGCTATTGCTTATAATTCCGACCGCTGACGGCACATCTGATTGTATGCTGTAAGATGGTCAAAATGCGACCACCAATCCTGGGACCCTGCCCAAGGATTCACCACCTGGCTGCCCCACCATAGGGCAGCTATTAACCACCAATCCTGGGACCCTGCCCAAGGATTCACCACCTGGCTGCTCCACCATAGGGCAGCTACTAACCACCAATCCTGGGACCCTGCCCAAGGACTCACCACCTGGCTGCCCCACCGTGCCGACCACTCTACCCATGAGAATGGTGGCAAGTAGTAGCAGGGCAGTCTTGTAGAAAATGACTTTTTTATGCTTTTCGTTTTCATCAGAAAGCTGTTTTTGATCCTGTAAATATCAACAAAAAGCTTGAAAAATATCCCCAGTGACTCTTTTTTTAGCAAATTAATTTTCTTCCATTAAAGCTTTTTTGAAAATGATTTTATGCCGGGCTAGACAGTGACTAAAATTCTATGGTAAATATTTATTGTGTCAAGTCGCTTAAAAATCTACACTTCTTCATAAATGCTTTATTAAATTCTGTTATTTACATTTGGCTGAAAAGAAATGTTGACAACTGCCCTTACTGAAATCAATGCATTATGAAGTCATTAATAAAAATGTATACAGTTATGGTGAAATTGACTCCTTTAATAAAATGAACATCTGCCACCTCAGGTGATGATGTTGTAACATTAATATGTATATTTATTAATGATTTTCCTTAATAACTTGCATTGATCACTCATCAAGGAATACAGTGATACAAACTGCGCAAAATAAATCAAATAAATATATACAATATAAAT
>WMED01025124.1:0-11085 GCA_019650415.1 Pipa parva | reverse complement strand
CCTCTGTCATTGCCAACAAAGGATATATAAGAAAGTATTGAGATGAAATTTTGTTACTGAGCAAATACTTGTTTTCCACCATAATTTGCAAATAAATTCCTACAAAATCAGACAATGTGATTTTCTGGATTTGTTTTCTCAGTTTGTCTCCCATAGTTGAGGTCTACCTATGGTGTCAATTACAGGCCTCTCTCATCTTTTTAAGTGGTGGAACTTGCAGTATTGGTGACTGACTAAATACTTTTTTCCCCACTGTATGGAAAAGTAAACCTAAAGTTGCAACAAAAACCACAATACATATAAAAACAATTAAAACCCGAAAATGAATCCATCAAGCATGAGCAAGTAAATAGTAGCCAAAAAATAATAAACGACTGAAGTAGGCAGAATAAATATAAGTCAACAATAAATATGTATAAAGACTTCTTCTGCTAATACATGCCATGTTACAAGGTGGTATCACCAATTTTAGCTTCAAATGATTTAGTTCCATTTTTTTTTTCCCAGCATACTCATTAGTCCAGCAGTCCAACACTGCAAGTTTCACATTAGCCCAATAAATCATTATTGCACATTGTTCAGTCACCTAGTTGCAACCATACATTGCTTGGGCTGCTGCTAATTATAACCAAGAACCCAGCTACCAGACCATGACATGCTCTGTAAATTAATCCACTTATTTACTCTACTATGGACAAAATTTAATAAACTTGGAAAAGCCCAATTTCGTTTTTCCGAGTTTATTCCCGTGAGATCTCAGAAGTTTGTTGTGTTAAATATCGCAAGATTTTTTTTTGAGCGATATTTACTGACAGAAACTTTTGATCGAGTTTTTTTATATTTATTTTTGGATGAAAAGGTAGCCATAATACTAATGTAAAGTATGGCTACCTTTCCATCAAAAAAATTTGATTAAAAAACTGGATCAAAAAGTTTTGGTTGATAAATATAGATTGAAAATATGAAGCAATTTTTACCAGACGAACAGCCAAGATGTTCTCTGGATAAACTCGTAAAAGCAAAATTGGGCTTTTCAGGGTTTATTAAATTTCGCTAACTTTATTCCACTTATTGTATTTGTAACAATCAGTTTGTTTTACGATTGTGTTTACTGCACAATTCTTAGTAGCCCACTTAGTTGGTCAGATACTTTACTTATTATTCTGTAGCTCATTTGCTTATAAACAGGTCTATTCCCAGCTTTCATTACACATTTTTTTTTAAGTTATGGTGGTAAATTGTTATGTTCCTTAATGCAAAAGGATTCCATTTGTTTTTAGGGGATTGGGCAGGGGATATACCCACCAAGAGAAGGATATTAAGGGATATTTAACTAATACATTTTCAGGCTACTTGTTCCACAGAATTACAGTTTAATGTGATACCTTACCTGACACAAAGTAATCTTTAATATAGTTTGGAATTATCCACTGGGTATTATAAATACTATTGTCTAATATATGAAACTAACAAATGAATAACTGATTTCATTACTGATATTCTTATACAGGCTGTAATTTTACACCAGAGGTAATTAGAGAACTTGATCTGTTAAAGATAAGTAAAATAAGAAAGTTACGTGCCTAGAATATATCACAGAAAACAATTATCACATAAAACAACTGGCAGAAATAGTTTGATGTCTTTGATACACTGAGGTCATTATTTCTTAATCAAGAAAAAAAATATGTTGTTGTCCTTCACCAATTAACAGAAAAGTACATTTCATATTTTTGGGGGATATTTATAAAGTTTTTTATGACCTTTTTGATTTTCTTTCCCACATGTCAATGTTTTTTATGTTATTTTTCATTTCGCTGGCGTTTTCGATCCTGCTAAATATTATAGGAGTGTTAAAAAAATGATTAAAAAGTTTATCGATAAATATCAGTCAGCTGCAACGAGCATATTTTTTGTAGTGTTTTTCTATTAGGGTGAAATATAAAAGATAAAAAAAGAAAGTCCTGAAAAACATACACAAATTGAAATCAACAATAGAACAATTAAACAAAGTGTAATCTTTATTCAAAAAACACTAAAAAGCTAAAAAAAAGAGAGAAAATATATATGCCTACCTAATCACCCTAAATGCCACCCAAATTTTCCCAAAATCATGCTGTAAATGAAATGATTACCAACAGATCCATCAATCAATACAATGTTAGCAAGGACTGGAGACCAAGACAAAGGTCCATGAAACAGAAATCTGTGGTGGGTGACGGACGGGCCAAATCAATCATGGATGTGTTTCACCCCAGCAGTACAATGAGGCATCTGTGATGTGTACTGGCCACTTTTCCATGAAAAGGTCCTCTCCTGGACATTTTTGCCCTACTTACCACATAACACGTGCACACTAGTCTGCTTCCTATATTGCATGTTGATTTAGATAACCCCAGAGCAGCTTACTTATTATATGCCCTGTCCTAGGTCATTCTCTGTTTATGATTAATTGAATTGCATATAAGAACTTGCACCCAGTATCTACTCCCTGCTGTTTTGTTTTGAGAGGTTGGATGCACTGTGTATTTCTCTTTCAAGCTCCTTTTCGTTGAATTCTCACTTTCATGAATAAGCTCCAGTCTGAATCTTTAGTGAAACATTTTCCAGAATTCTGGGAAATTAGAATGGGTTGTCTAAAGATTGATACAAGGTAGAGTGTCCAGTGAAAATTTGCTGTTTAAAAGTTGTCCTGTTGCCCTGGTATAGAGTGGGTAAAATATCTGAACCTCCACAGCTGAAGTAATGCATCCACTGGCCTAGATGCGGATGCAAAGGAAATGAAGGACTGTATTTATAGTGTATTCTGTCCTAAGGCAACCATACAAGGTGACAATAACACCAAAAATTTAATTGCCACCAAAATACCTTTACAATTATTAAATATTTGGTGTGTCCTTACAAAAGTTCTTAATGGTGCCTTAGAAAGTGTGATCTTTCACTTGTCTAAAATTTTCTTTTCTGGGGCACTTCATAAATATTTATTATTTAAAGCTCCATAAAAAACAATGATAGTAGGTGGGGTTTGTTTAACTAACACCTACAACATGGTTTTCCAGTCAAACTTTGGTAAGGAATTATGAAGAAGTAATGAAGCTTAGAATTCAACTTTTTTTCCAAGATTTTCGCAGACTCTGGATGGAAAATTGTGCAGTCATTATTAATCATCAAGCCTTTACATTCAGGGAATACTAACAGTAGGCTACATGTTCATGAAAGTCACATGGATCTCATATGTACAGTCATGAGTCCACGGAGATCAGATTCGTCATAGGGGATTATCTGGTTTATAAGTAGAGGTCAATAACACCTTTATGGGAACTTAATCCAAAGTGCGCACAATTTCAAGTTTGAAGAAGTTATATTTTGAAAAAAAATATAATAAAATCCTCCCACTAACATGACTGCCAAATAAATGTTAATTAACATGAACGTTACAGATCCATTGTTGCTATCCAAAAATAAGAAATTCTCAAAGCGCACATTGGTTTTGTTTCAATAACAGAATTTTCAAAGGAATTCCACTTCAATGCAGCATCCATATATTTCAACTAAAATACAGTAGGAAAATGGGGTTTGGCACTTGTTGGCCTCTTTCTCTCTCAATTTCTCCATTCCAGATATGACTCTGCTCCAGTAGCTCATGTGAGCACCCATGGATTGATTCTCTCTCTCTGTTGTTCTGGCAGTGCCATCTTGCATGATGCTTAAGACTCTTTAAAAGTTCATTGTAGACTAAATTGAAAAATAAATAAAAGAAACAGTCTAGTCATGTTTTTATGACATCAATTTCAGCCACACAATAATGACCTTGATAATAGCCACAGCCAATCTGTGTACCTTATAGAAGCCTATTTATTCTGTAACCAGAAATATTTTACAGTATTACTTGACACATTAGATATAACAGAAATGTGTTCTTTTTAAAACAATCTGAAAAAATATTTTTGTAGGCATTCATTTTCTGTAAACTACCTACCAACTAGCAATGCTATTAATCTATGGATAATGATACAATCTCAAGATAAATTAAAAATAATACTGTAAATAGAGCAAAATAGTAAACACTGCTGAAAAGTTATACAGTGTGATGTACTGTATTAGAGTTTGTAGAAAACATCAGTTCTTACTAAGTTTTTACTGGTTTGCCACACTTAAAATAATACATGCTTACCATATAAATGGTTGCTATGGGTTACTAAACTGCAGTAAATATTCCCTATATTTATCAGTAGAATAAATGTTATGGCACTGTATAAATAGGGTATATTTGTATGCATTACTTGACTATTACCTTGTCTTGGGTCTTTAAAACAGGCTTCGATTCTTTCTTTTGTATCTAGGGAGTATACAAACTGCAAAGTGAGTTGACTGTTTACATAACAAACTGTTCACTGTGACTGACTTTGCTGTTCTGGATCGGTCTTTGGAGAGTACTCCAAGTTTTTCTAAATGTAAAAACTAAAAGGACTTCAAAGATAGATACATGAGGAGGTATTACAATAAATACAAAGCTGAGATGACTTTCCTTGGTTTGTCAGTGACTGATTTTTTTAATAAGTAAATGTTTTTTTATCTTGTGACAACTGCAATGCTTGTCCTCTTTGGATTTCCTGATACAAGGCTTTTGCTATGATGTATACATTCCATGTAAAACTGAAGACATTACCAACTAGGTTTTTTTTTCTTTTTTTCAAAATGTGCAGTTGGAACACTAAGAACTAGAAGCTTTTTTTTACTTGGTGAGAAATCCTCTTGACGGTGGTTTCATGTCCCTAGAGTACCCAGGGATAATATGCTGCACAGAAGAATATAGGCTACGCTAATTTGATGCATTCATTTTATTGAAAGAGATAAAGATTAAGATACTAGAAACCAGATATGCACACACAAAAACACACACACCTTGAATCTGAAGTGGGTATAATAACATCTCTGCAATCTAAAAACCAACATAGCCCAAAAAACGCAAAGGAATTCATTTTGATTAGGGACGACAGTTTTGGATTCACATTAATCTGACCGTTGCAATCTGAGGAAGGTCCTTTGGATTATGCTTTTATAAATACAAACAAATAAAAAGTAAATATAAATCAAAGGGCTCATATTAGGGTTATTAAAATAAAAAAAAACCTTATTGTATTAGAAAGTTCAAATAGAATTCAAAGAGCATAGAAATGAGATGGTGAAATTCTCCAAAACCAGCAACCAATGTATCTAAACCTGACAAGTAACCATCACCAAAGTATCCAAAAAGCTAAAAGTAGCAAATATATTTCCAAGACAACAAAATAATGGTAAAAGGCCAACCTGCAAGGAAGAGGTTAAACAATAGATCAACCCGTTATTGCCAATAGTGCTAGGGTATGTCAGGGAGACAGAACCCCCCCCCCCCCCCGATGCTTAAGAGCTGGGCCACAACTGCAACCATGCAAAACTGTAGCAATGAAGGAGTTTTTAATTCTTTCAGTGCCACAAGATGAAGGGCTTCTTGGGACTCTGTAACCCCACGCTATGCACGAGGGATGGTAATTCCCATTGGAGTAGGAGGGAAGGTTTTAAAGTAAAATAGCATAGATACTGCCACTAAAGCCTGCCCTGCACCCTTTAGGTTATGAAGGCAGGGGTTAGTACATTATCTTTGTGTGTTAATATGGTTTTGCCTCTAACTGCAGGGACTATATTTTGTCACTTCTTCTCTTTGTTATAAACTTAGAACAAAGGGGGACATTCTCAGGAAAGAAAACATCTATAATATAAGTATCTAATACATTAGTTTAACTAATGAGAAATGAAGCAAACCTCAAAGGTAAATGCATTTAAAGTACAAACACAAATTCCCGTTTATCTGTCTATATAATAGTCTGTCTCATAGTTAAAGACCCTGCCAACCATGCCTACTTCTATTTACTTCATCCAAGATCACACATAATGTTGTCCATGTCTGGGAGAACCCTTGGAGGGGTCATAGTTCTTCTACATAAAGTTAGGTCCAGGGGGTAAACTTCTCCTGTTGGAGGGGAAAGAAGCCCATTTGTAGAACATTAAAGTTTCTCATGTAAGCTCATCTCAGAGGTGAGAAGTGGGATTGAGGAAGCAAGGGTAGCTTGTACACCAACTAAGCGATTTTTTGTAGGGTGAAATTTATTAAAGTCGGAAAGACCGCCCTTGCTCTTTTTTCGAGTTTATCACACAAGATCTCGCATTGTTCCTGTGAGATTACCATACAAGTTTTTTCTCAATTTTTCAAATTTTTTGATGGAAAGGTAGCCATACTTTACTTTAGTAGTATGGCTACCCTTTTATTGAAGAATCAAGACCTAAAAACTCGAGAAGAAATCTTGCGGGAACAACGCAAGATCTCTCATGATAATCTTCAGAAAGACCTAAAGCAGTCTTTCTGACTTTAATAAATTTCAACCCAAAGTATAGCTGTACTGCAGGTTACTCCAATAGTAAAGAATTGAGTTGAGATGCAGAAAAGCATTCTGTGTGAGTCAACCAGTTAAAGGCAGATGACATGTCCACTTGGACATAGATGCCTGCCCCTTAAGGTCCTGACCTAGTTTTGTTGCAAATTTATGCCAATATTGTGGATCAAATCTCACAAGGAATGCTGAAAAATATAGGCTGCCTATATATGAAAACACTAATCTAAAACACTTCACACCTTCATGGTAGGTTAAAATGTAAAGCTAAGATATTACAAACATTGAGTGGGTTATTCACTAAAATCTGAATTGTTGTGTATAGGTGTGAATTCGCCAAATAAAGATAGTCACAATAGGCTGCTACTGTCATAGTCGTGTCTTATAATGAGAATATTGTCGCAGTTGCAACTTTATTATGGGAAAATTGTCGCATTCTTAACATTAAAATGTAGAAATTGTCATGGATTTGCTATGGGAATCCGCTGTTTGCAAATTCGACAGTCAAATTCGCACCTTAGTGAATAACCCCCTGAAACTTTCTAGGATTTAACCAGAGATTCCAGGTTTTCTAAACAAATATTGGGTTTCCAGTGATACCCTCACATTTTCTGGCCTGATAATGATCTGTGTTCCCATGCCTATTATACCTCTATCCCCTTCCTTCACCACCTTAAACCCTCCCAGATTTGCCCCTATATACAATGCCTGCCACCACTGTGACATAAATTGCACCACTAATCCATACTTCCAGACCATATGAATTCAGCAGAATTGATCTCTGGGCCATAGTACCCACTGAAAGGTTCATGTATGGACATCCACATACAATATCATGACAACAGAAAGTCAGTAAAACTACTTGAATGTATATTTTATGTGGATTCATAAAGCTGCGCTTGGTTATAGTGTGCATTATGCCACCTACATATTTCACATCCAAATCAATGTAAAATAATTAGGAACATTACGATTTGTTTTTAGCATCTTAAAAATGTGCTCCGACATCTTAGTTTCTCAAGTTATCATAGATACAGTAGATAGATCTACAGTTAAATGCAAGGGTAGACATTTGCATAATTCACATAAATGTTTGAGCAATTAAAAACTATTACATCTTTGCAATAGAGTGTTTACCTTGCTGTTAAACACTGTATAAACCTGTACTTGATAATAGGAATGTCTATGAGTTTCCATCTCCTCTGCCATGTTGACAACTGTGTTAGTTTTGTGTCAAAATTTCACCCTCTGGCACAAAAAATAATGATCTTTTCATAAGAACTCTCAGCTTAGCTTTTAGATTTTCAATTCTCTTCAGCATCTTACAGTATAAAGCAAAAAAATGTAAAACTTAGCCCTGTACTTATTGTGTCATAACCCACCTGCCAATTGAATTCACTCTAATACTCATTATGGTGGTTCTGCCCAGCTTAAGAAGATACTGTAATGCAGGGGCACACATAAACTAAACATTTTTTTTTCTCCAGGAAATGTGTTATATTGCTGTTAAAAATATAATTTTCACCTATGCTTTGCATGCCAAATCACATTAAGAAAAGCATGGTATATATCTTTAGAAAGTTCTAACAAAAAGCCATTTCTTCTTCCCTACGCAATATATCAGCAGAGCAGTGGCCATTGTACTTCATATATTGTAACAAACCCACTGTCTGTAATCATTTTATCTTCAATTTTAGGATCTTCTTTTGCAAGAATGCAGGGGAACATTCATTATACTACAAAATAAGTCATGAATTTCACACTTTAAATGTGAATAAGAAAGAAAACTAAAATATGGGCATAATGCCTAATCCAGTCTGAAGATCTTATTAGCCTATACATGAGGTCTGACCAACTTAATCCCAAGTAACTAAACCCAGGCTCATCTATGCTGGTTTCTGAAAAACCTCCCCCAGACAGAGCTTACAGGTTTCCATGGAGAGAGGTACCATTCTACAAGATTAGTACTGTGTTGGTAACTCTAATCTAATATTGTCTGTCTTTACTGCATATATGTTCACAATCATAGTAACATAGTTTATAAGGCTGAAAAAATAAACACAAGTCCATCTAGTTCTGCCTATTTTTTTGCAATGTTGATCCAGAGGAAGGCAAAAAAAAAATAATGAAATAAAAGTACTTATAGTAAAGAACTCCCCTGCTATCCTGGTGTAGAAATTTTCTTTCTCTATATGCAGAGGATGCCCCCTTGTTATATAGTTCTTGGCTTAAATAGATAGTGGGAGAGATCTCTGTACTGACCTGATATACTGTATATACATGGTTATTAAGTCATCTCTTAATCTTCTTTTTTCTCGACTAAACAATCTCAGTTTTAATAATCTTTCTTGGTACTCTATTTTTCCCATTCCTAAGCCTGCCTATGAACCAGCTCAAGCTCAACTACATCTTCCCATTGCTTATCCAGTTTCAGTCATGAAATGTTTCTAGAAAGAGATGAAAACATTATAAAAGACAATGGCAAGATATAGTAAAACAATTTAATGCATATGTTGGGGCGTACTGAGGATAACTTGGAAGTCTTAGTTCATGAATGATTTATCAAGTCAGATGACTATGGGGGGGTGCAATAAACAATTGCAATGGCCCCACCCAAGGCGCGGAGTCTAAGGGATCCCTGGTCTTCACCTTTAAACTCCCGCAAGGAGTTACTGGGCTTTGCCACAAGGGGATCCCCAGATTGCGGCCCCTGGGTGAGCCACCCACTGGTGGTGCTGAAGTGGTGGCAGAAGATTAGGAGGGAACTAATGAGAGCAGGGAGAACAGGATACCAACAGGTAAACCAAAATCACACGGAGTAACAAGATGCAGCAGGATCATCATACTAGGTGCAACATACCTGTCTCACGCTCCTGCAGCTTCTTCTCCTTCTCCTGCCACCCACATGGGGAAGCGCTCTGTGTGCGGGTGGCTGTCGTTGCACTTTTGAATAATAGGCTTCATTGCTTAGCAACGACGCCGGTCCCTCCCCTGCAGCCGGCAGGAAGTTTAAAAGACCGGCTTCTCAGGCAGTTCCTTGTCTGAGTATTGTGTGTTAGGTCCCGACTTGTTCTGAGTCTTGCCTGCATTATATTAAAGTTTATTCCCTGTACCTGTTCCTGTGTCTGTTCCAACACCAGTCCCAGTATCCCAATACCTGTTCCTGTGTCTGTTCCAGCACCAGTCCCAGTATTCCTGTACTTGTTCCTGTGTCTGTTCCAGCACCAGTTCCAGTATTCCTGTACCTGTTCCAGCACAAGTTCCAGTATTCCTGTACCTTTTCCTGTTTCTGTTCCAGCACCAGTTCCAGTATCCCAGTACCTGTTCCTGTGTCTGTTTCAGCACCAGTTCCAGTATCCTGTACCTGTGTTACTAAGCCTGTTCCATTCCCAGTTTCCTGTACCTGCGTTCCTGAGTTTGTTCCAGTAATCTATGCCTGCACTTGTCCCTGTTCCAGCTGCCACAAGCTACCAGATGGGAGTAAATGATATTTACAATACAAAGCAACTGTTCAAGGTGGGAAAACAGGAGCGAGGAGACAGGGATCAGGTACTAATAATTAGTAAGGGATGAAAACATCAGGTGGCTCAGTGGCACAGAGGTAAGATCACTGCCTGTGAACAGAACATCTAGGGCTTGAGTCCTGGGACTGGAGCGACTGCTGTGCATGGAGTTTGTATGTTCTACCGACATTTGGGTGGGTTTCCTCCGGGCACTCCGGTTTCCTCCCTCAATCCAAAAAACATACATCTGTGTGTGACTGAATAGGGAAACTAGATTGTAAGCTGCTCGGGGCAGTGAATGATAAATCTCTGTAAAGCGCTATATAAAAAATGAATAACTACAAAAAATATTGCATTTGGGGGCTATGTGAGTCAATATGTGACATTAAAGTATCTGTGTATGAATAAGTGCAGATACTGGTGACTCATATTGAACTACATAGAGGTGAACTACAGTGTAGCTGTGTGGCATCTTCATCTAACACTCATATTCCTCATATTCACAGTGATCACCTCTGCAGCTATTAAGATACTTGAACACAGTATAATCCATCAAAACAGATTTATAGCTGAAATGCCAGCTTGTATGAACTCTTTTTCAACCACATCCAGCTGAAGTATTTATGTGTATAGGTGTAGATTGTTCCCAAGTAGCAACGAAATTATTAGTACAATCATAAAAACCACAACACAAGCCGCTCCAAATAAAGGAAAATAACTTAAATATGTAATAAATCCAAAGACTATAATAAGTGATATCACAAAGAGCAGAAAAACTCTTTTTATGACTGACTGCAAACATGAAGACAACAAATGGAAATGCTTGTTTTAATTGGCACACCAGTCTAACTTACACGTAGGGCTAATATATTAATGTCTCTTTAAAGCAGGGGTCTCAAACTCAATTTACCCAGGGGCCGCTGGAGGTAGAGTCTGGGTGAGGCAGGGCCGCATCAGGTTTTCCACAAGAAAACAACAGATTAAAAACAATCCATGGCCCTGCGGGGCAATCAGCGGCTTTGTGAAGCAATATGCAGCTCTGCTGGGGAAATTAGCACCTTTGTAGGGAAATAAGCACCATTGTGGGGAAATACGCGGGTCAGAGGAGCAATGTGCAGCTTTATGGACTACTGTCACATCTGTGTTTTTTTTAA
>WMED01025123.1:0-11085 GCA_019650415.1 Pipa parva | reverse complement strand
GAGGCGTGCCCTCTCCTGACCCCATGACCACCGACAGCCAATCAGAAGAGCCGTCGGCGGGGCTTGGACGTGCCTTTGGCAGTGCGGCCCGAGCCACAACAAGGCGGCTAAAGAGCCGCACTTTGCCGACCACTGGCCTAGGCTCACCAGGAGAAACTTACATTATTTTCTTGTTGGGGAATTTCAGATCCAATTATTTGAACGTCTTGGTTTTCTACTTATCCTGTTGATTTAACTCTTTTAAACTTCACAAAAAATGCAATAATCTGCTTGTCCTCATGTTGGCATTTATAAATGTATGTGACCCTGACCCCCAGGCTTAAGTTACCAGTGCTGTCCTGTTGGCAGGGGCAGTGGAGTGCTGTCCTGTTGGCAGGGGCAGTGGAGTGCTGTTCATAAACTCTTTATTACATGGTACTTTTCTTCCTCTGTATTACAGGACAGTTATTACTTATAGCCTCAGGTAACTGACTGGATCTTATTAAAATTATGGCGTTGCACACATTAAACATGCATGGAATTCATGGGATAGGCTGGGAGTAGAAAAATCACTTGGATGCCTCTAGTTGGATAACATTGTTCATGGATAAAGAGAAACCATAACCCTTTTTTAAGGAAGTATAGTTATGTTCGTTATTAAAGTGCACCTGTTACCTTAAAACTAATACTAATTTAGGTTGTACTAATGAAATAAAGTTTTTGTAATTATATATGTATTAAAAAAAAAAAAAAAAAAAAAAAAAGTACCTTTTATAGATCGTGGTTTGAGGGATCTGATTGGAGGAGCTATAATGTCAGCCTCACTCTTCTTTCCTGGGTTGGGCGAAGCTAAATGATTGACATTATAGGTCCTCCAATGAGATCCCTGCTAGATCATGATTTAAGGGATCTTATTGGAGGAGCTATAATGTCAATCCTTATTTAGCCCTGCTCACCCAACACGCAGGAAAGAAAAATCAGGCTGACAGGGAAGACTATGGAGAGAAACGCTGTATAAAGGTACATTTAAAAAAACAAACATATATATTTACAAAAACATTTATTTCATTAGTACAACATAAATTAGTATTGGTTTGGAGGTGACAGGTGCACTTTAAATCCATTTCCAGTGGCAGTGCAGGTAAGTGTATGAGTCAGGAGTTTTCAGATGATTTTATCATTGTTTTTCAAGGGATATCTTCTCTAAATCTTCCATTTTTTTTTTTGTAATTATAGATGTATCGGAAATAAAATATTAACGGCACTATAGCTGAAGATGTGAGATTTTTCCACCTTTGCATCGGTTTCTCTGTGCTGATAAACTAACATGGCTGCACTTATAAACACTATAGTTAATAGCAGCATAGCCCGAGTCACTATATCTTCTTGTCATATCCTGTATATCTGGGACAGAATAGAGAGATGTATACACAGGAATGCTTGTAAAGAAGCAGGAAGCAAATGATATCTTTTTCAGAATGAAATGTAGTATCTTTTTGTCAGTGATAATATACTTTTACTAAACTGGATACAGTATATTAAAGTGTACCTGTCACCTAAAAAAAAAAAAAGTATCTTTATACAGTGTTTCTCTCTGTCAGCCTGCCTTTTCTTTCCCAAGTTGGGCGGAGCTAAATAATGATTGACGTTATAGCTCCTCCAATCAGATCCCTTAAATCACAGGGCTCTGATTGGAGGAGCTGTAATGTCAATCGTCATGATCACTGACTTTTGGAAAGAAAAGGCAGGCTGACAGCGAAGATGACAGAGAGAAACGCTGTATAACTGGACATTTTTTTAAAAAATATATATTTACAATAACATTTATTTCATTAGTACAACCTAAATTAGCATTACAGTTTTGAGGTGACAGGGACACTTTAAGGCACAAATAACCATTTTTTTCCTCAGTAATAATAACCCTTTGTTGTGAATCTTTACTCAGCTGAAATTATTTAACAATGCTGGAACCTTATTCTGACAGATTTCTACCGCATTGGTTGAATGAAGTCTTTCTAACCGCAGTTTGGTACAATTATTAATCTTCATTAAGTGTACTTTGTATGGCCAGTTTAACCTTATGTGTTGCCATACACAACAGGACTGGGGCCCAGCTGGCAAAATTATAGAAAATAAGGGCATCGTTCCTGGCCCCTCTAGACTACAGCAGTGCTCAATGTCAGCTTTAAGAGTGCTGCTACAGTCCGACATTTGCTTACCTGCTGGTGCTATTTTGAGTTGCATTGCATTTTGCTTCCGTTATCTGTCAACTGCTCAGAGATTGGGCAGTCTTGAGGCGGTTCACAGATAAAGTTGCTGCCTGCTGAGGGATTACTGGTAGGGAATTGTCAGATTACAGCAGCATTGGTTGGCACTGAGTGCTGCTCCAGTGCATTGTGGGAATTTGCTGCAATGTATGGTGCATTTTAGTGGGAGAGGAACTGCTGCACTGTTTCGGGCACTATAGGGAAGGAACTGCTGGAGGGGGACACATATTTGCCTTGGGAGTTATTGAACCTAATAGGTCTCAATGTGCACATTTAGGCTGAAACTGCATTGCTTTGACTTACAGTTCTGGATATAAAGGCCACAGATTTTGACTTTCTTTTAACTAGGAGCTTCAGTAACTCCGGTTTGTGCTCCTCTTTAGCCCTGAACTTTGAAAACAGCAGGTTCTCTGCTCACAGCCTGTTAAAAGAAATACTTTTGTTCCATAAAGCAGATTGTGTCACGAAATGTTACAAAAACTGCATGCTGGGTGAAGGATTTTACTCAAGGATGTAATAGGGGGATAAAAATAATTGCACTGGCAATAGTAGAATAACGAAGGGAGCAAAATAATAATAGATTAGAAAAAAAATGCTTCATTTAAGGTTAATGTAGTAGTAAAATTGGCTCCGTCTCTTTCTCCTCATTTGTTTGAAAACCAGCAAACTTGCCAGGTTCACCTTGGGGAAGTTGAGGGTGACTGGACTGGGTTCCCAAATGAATGTCACAGATTCTTTCCTGTGTACCTTCCCCATAGCCCATTTACTCTGCTAATGCCAGCTGGGTATTGATGTGTTAAAGTGCTCCAGATGCTGGTTTGTTCTTAGCGGAATGTGGATTTTTGAGTTGTTGTAGCTGAATAGGAAGTTTTTAGCATTTTGCGCCATTAGCTTAACCTGCTTTGCAAATGTCGCTACATTAGCTACTGTTTCCCAGTAAACCATTCTGTGCTGATTACTTCCACTTTAAGCACCAGAAACATCGGAAAAAGAAAAAAAAATCCCATTTTATTTTTAATGTCATCAGTGAATCCTAGCCCTTTCTCCTGTTACCTCTGTGCAGTGTTACCTGTGTGCTGCATTTAGATTACTAAGTAGCTTTTGACCCTGAGCTGTTGTAAACTGGATTCACGCTTGCTGATTTTCAGTTGAGCTATTTTAATTTGACTCATTACTGTCTATGGTGCAAAACATAATAGCCTGTGTGGGTTATCCCGCAGGAAACAATGTAGACTTTTTTTTTTTTTTTTTGCCAGCTCAGCTGAAAATCAGCTAGTGTGACCCCTGCTTTAGGCTGCTTTTCTCCAGTTTCTCACTATCTCAGATTTGCCTTGTACTAAGTTTACTAAAGAAAGTAAAAGTGAATTTTTATTGGTTTCAGGAGGTGAGAGCATGCTCAGTTGGTGGGCACAGCCCTTGACTCATGGAAGAGGGGTTAGGAATTTTCTTTAATTGCTATGACTAATCTATATTAGTAATCCTAAATCTGTTATTTAATAGTTGTTACCTTACTTTCACATTTTGTTTTGTTTTAATACTAGGTGGCCAATAAATAGAATGTTTTATTCTCCCTTTAAGTAAACAAACCCGCCTAGACCTATTGTTTCCTATGGAATTTTACATAATATAATCTAAATACTATAATGAATATTCCATTGTTTTATATGGTTCTGTGACGACTACGGAATCCCTTTAAAGCGCTCACTGATGTCTGCGTGCAGGACATCAGGGAGCGCAAATCAGTCTGTGCGAAGTGAGCCGAAGGATTCGGAGCTCACTTCGCACAATGCTGAACTCCCCTCTTAGTGTTCACCCATCGCTGGTAAGTACAATAGAAAAATATGCTGGAGAGTATTTTTCTATTTTATTTTTTGTGCGCGGTGTATCATACTGGCCAAAATGTGACACCCAGCGTTCCAGATGCGGCGTATGCGTGTCATATGCTAGTGTGTCTGCAACTAGGTAAGTACTATTGGCTTTCATTGAGCCATATTCTTTTTGAGTGAATCATACGCTAATGTGAACCTAGCCTAAACCTTGCCTTGATCTCTTCTGATCTACATAGCATACCTGTTGATATTGCTGCAGTGCTAAGACTCCCTACACTAGGGGCCCAAAGGACTCCCACACATCTCTCCGGTCCCCCCAGTATCAGCCCCCATCCAGCGCTATTAAAATCAGTAAGGAACAAGTATCAGCATGAAGTACACTTCTAATTTGGATTACCAAGTCATTTGTTCCTCCAGTATTTCGGAGTTGCAGAACAAGGCCTCCCTTCTGTTAGGATTCCTCTCCTGGCAGAAATGATGACGTGAACTGTAACAAAAGGCCTCTTTTAGAGTGCAAGGTACACCAGAAGTCTTTCATGAGATGGAACCTCAGACATTCCAGTATAGCTTGTCATTGGTTGATTACTCGTACAGGTATCAGTTGTTCTCTGCTGCCTTTTTCTACTTCCTCTGGGTGGGAAAGTCATTTTAAACATTAGGAAATCTTGCTGGGAAGCTGCTAAAAGCTTGTATTTCCCAGATGACACTCTCTCCCTGGGCTGTACCTAATTAATATTATTTCTATTATCCTTTTATATAGAGTCAACATATACGCAGCACAGAAAACATTTAAACTTATTCCTGCCCCAGTGGATCTTTACAATCTCATTGGAATAATTCTGGATGAGACATTACAGGGGACTACTGACAATCAACCTCTTTCTCCAGTGAGGAAAAGGTCAGTAGTTCCCTGAATAAATGATTTAGGTTATTAGCAAAGCATTGTTTTTTTTATAGTGTGAATACTGGGGGATTCTGCTTTATTTGTGTTGAATAGACAGTGGACTGCAGCCTGTGGTAACCTTTAAGGTCTACTTATGCTTTCATTAAAAGAGAAAACTTTTAATATTTCCCTCACGATCTATTTCCCTGCCTCCTGTACTCATAACATATACAATACAATTTGGACAGAAGCCGATCCGTCTCTAGGCTGTGAGAGTAAACCTGAGGGGACACACATAAACTAACTCGGACCTTCTGCCCCTCACTGAACTTTATTTTACTCCACAGAGCAGGTTGTAATGTTTCTTTATGTGTACTCTCTGGGAGAAGGTTTTCTTAGGCGTAAATCATGCTGAAAATTGTATAGCAATAGAATAAAAAAACAAGCACTTGGTACAGAGGTTATCAGCTAATCCTAGCACCTCCTCCTGTTATCTCTGTGTACTCTGCTACTTGTGTGCAGTATTTAGATTACTAAGCAGATTTTAACTTCTGAGCTGATTTAGGCTGTTTCCTGAAGAAAGTGAAGTGAATTTTAAGTGAAGCACTAAGTTTCCTGAAGAAAGTGAATTTTAAGTAGGTGGGAGGGGGAGCATGCTCAGTTACTGAGCTTAGCCCTTGACTAAGGGATGAGGAGCTAGGATTATCTGAAAACCTCTTCTCCAAGTACAGTACTTGTTTTCTTCAATTGCCTTGCCTATTCTGCAAAATTGGTAAGTCTAAGGGGTATATGCATCAAAGTGAGAATGTGACTTCAGGTTTGCTGAATACCAGAATATGGGGAAGTTGCAAATAAATATGAATTCACACATTTATGTTACTATTTGGCTTTTCATGAATGAGCCCCTAGCACTGTGATTTTAACAGTTAACGGGTGAAATTTAATAAACTCGGAAAAGCCTGATTTTGCTTTTCTGAATTTATTTCCATGAGATCTCTGAAGTTTCTCACGGTAAATATTGTGAGATTTTTTTTTTTTTTTTTCAATCTATATTTACTGACCGAAACTTTTCAATCAAGTTCTTCGATCGAATTTTTCAAGAGAAAGGTAGCCATACTTTTACATTAGTTGGTACGGCTACCTTTCCATCGAAAAATCGAGATCTTGCGGAAATAATCTTGGAAAAGTGAAATCGGGTTTTTCCAAGTTTATTACATTTTCCCCTTTAGTATTAGGTGGCTAAGAAATAGAAAGTACTTTATTTACAGGCTTTAGTTTCCCTTTCAAGAAGAAATAAAATGCTCATTAGACTAGGGGTGACTCTGCAGGTAATGTGCTAATAATAAATTTGCTCATGCTGCTCGCTCTTCCAGCCTCCTGTTCCTTGGATTATTATTGTTCTTTTGTTCTGCTTCCAGTGCTGCAATCTACATAATAATAATAGAGCACGTTAGCTGTAGATTCACCCCTAGTGTAACTAGCACTTTAAATCTCCTTTAAGAAATAAACTGCAGTTTTTCTGAAATTGCTGAACAAACACTTTAACAGATGGTTAAAGTCTACTGGACGCATTCGTAGTTTTTATTATGAATATCTGTGCTCTTTTTAGATCAGGAAGGTGTGCGTGTGTGAGTAGGGGGAAGGTGTATATCTGAATAACTGAAGAATTACAGGTATTCCTCCCCCAACCACCACACCCTTAGTATTTGTGTTTATGTGAAGACACATCAGAAGACTATACTTTTTTTTTTTTTTTTTTTTTTTTTTAGGGCTTGTTTACTTGCATTAGAGTGCAAGCTTCTGTACAAATATGTAGCGCAAGTTCTGCAAATGTGTATTATTATTATTTTTATTTTATTTTATTATTTTTATTTTTTTTTTTTGTGACTTGGGGGGTAATTCAGCATAGTGCGAACTTACCTCCCGATCCTTCACATCAGCTTGCTGAGACCGTTACGCGCTCACTGATGTCCTACACACGGACATCAGCGAACGCTTTAAAGGTATTCCAGTCTCGGCGAGACCACTCTATTCGCCTCCCAATGAATTCCTCCCAGTTGTGAATCTTTTGCACAAAGAAATTGTTGGAAACAGTAGATTTTGTGCAACAAGTGTACACAGCACTGTGATGTTTTGGGATTATGTAAAAAATATAGCCTGTGTAAGGGACTTGTTTATGCGCTGTTCACATTGAACTTTCCTAGGTGTTTAACATGAGTGTTACTTCCATGTAAAACACCTTGCTATCTTGCCGCTTTTCCCTCATGTGTAACCGCTATTGTTCATTTCCCATTGCTACTTGTCGCATTTTATACATAGCGTTTTATGTGGTCAAAAAAAAAAAAATGAAGACAGACTGTGTGAACCTGGCCTTACACACCTGGGAGTACACTCATGTCTGCGGTTGTGTGTTTGTTCACGTTATGCACACAATGGAAACATATTAGTAATGTTTTCTTTGAACAAGGTCAGGTTCAATCCCTTGTGGAAATTGCCTCCCCCCCCTTCACAGGAGCAGACTTGTTCGCTGGTTGGATGAGATGATACCTGAAGGAGCCAGGCAGAGGGGTTTGTGCTTAGCGCCCCCTGTAGTACAATGCCACTAAAAGTACACTGCTTTTCATCCATCTAGGGCTGCAACATTCCTCTGCGCATTCTGGACGTTTAAGTTACTGCTTTCAGCTATTAACATTTTTCTTCTGAAGGCATATTTGTAAGGTATTTTACAGTTGGCTCTTTATGGCTGCTCTGCTAGTAAATATAATGAAATATCCACATTATTTGAAGTTTAAGGACTAAAAGTAAGTAAGTCTAAGTAGCCTGTAGGAGAGAGAGAAAAACCTGCACTTTGCATATTCAGCAACATGTGCATTTTATACATGTTCATACTGCAGCAAAGTAAAGTAATCAGGGCTCACTCTAGTTTATATACAGAGGCGGTTCTGGCTACATTTACGCCCTGGGCAACCACCACCACCAGCTGCCCCCCCCCCCCCCCCCCCCCAGCGCTCTTGGATGGTGCTTGTGCGACATCAAAGAGATTGCACCCTGGGTGGTTGCCCTCACCGCCCATAGCTAAAACCGGTCCTGTTTATATAACTTGGTGTATGGGTGTGTTTTGGGTCTTCTACTACAGATTGTTGTAGGTTCAGCACTTTACCCCCAGGTAAAGAGGGCCTGCTAAGGGAAATTACCTTAAGGAGTTTTTATATGTCTAGCTCACCTTAGTGTGTGAGAGTGGACAGTACAAGATATTTAACTGGGTAATTTAAGAACCTACCAGGAGCTTAGTGGCCCCGGGTGCCCAAGTGTAATCCTATCTACAAAGGTATACACAGCTCAGGATTCATCAATAGTAGGTTTAGAAACCATGGCTTGGCCTTATCTATATGGGAAGCTATCTAAGAAGGTCCATCCAGAAATTGGGGCCACCCAGAACTCTCCTTGGATCCTCATTTATGCTGAAGTGATATTGAATCCTGTGATGGTAACTATATGGTTATTGTATATATCTGCATTTACTTGTACTTGTCACTATATGATATTTATGACCAACTGCTCTATATAATGTACCTGCATCTCTCTACTCAACGTGTTACTGCTACTTTTTACTGTTCAAATAAATGTGTGTTGGTTTTCAGCAAGAACCACTGGTGCCCTATCTTAACTGATATATGCACCACATGTACTAATATAATGTGTCATTGGCCTGCTTCTCTGAGTTTCTTTAACAGCCTGGGTATATGCATAAGTACACATTGAAATATTGCTACATAACTGTTTTAATACTTACCGTTCACTATAACACTACAGTGGCAATCGCAACTCAGACACATGCAAATTCAGTGCATTGTGGGAATGTGTGTATAATGGTTCTGTTGGTTAGGCTTTTATAAATAACCTGTGTTTGGCCAGGTATATTAATAATATATTATAGGTCAGACTGTTGACAGACCTGGAGACATTTAAGGATGCCAGTGGAGTAGAATTAATTGACTTGGCTGTGATCAGCTCTCTGTGTATGAGTGAATAACAATCTGTATACAAGATCGGAATGTTAGATATACACAGAAATTCATCAGTAATCAATCCTTTATCAACAATGGTACTATGTATTTACAGAGCTCTAGTAACACATAGCAACCAATCAGTACTTGACTCTCATAAGGTTGCTATAGTTATGTAAACCAATTGCTGACTGGCTTCTATTGCTCAGTAATCCTCAGTAAATAAATGTCTCATTAATAAATAAAATAGGGTTTTATATTTAAAATTAAAAAAAAGGGTGCAGGGACCTGACAAGTGGATTATAAACAGTTGCATGCTGCAAAATGTGCATCCCAAGGTACGGCATGTGCCAGTAAAATATACAGTGATGAGTATTCAGTAACCGTTGTCTTTTTAATGAAGAACTCTTATTTGAGTGATCAATGTAATCTCAGTTTATTGAAGTCAGAACATGCAATTTCACAGTCCACTGTGGGCAATCAGTAGGTATAACACTTTACACTTAAAGGTTACATTGGAACATAGTCTCTTGCCCACATATACTGAATTTACTCTATACATGCTTT
Organism: Pipa parva; assembly: GCA_019650415.1. NCBI lineage: Eukaryota > Metazoa > Chordata > Amphibia > Anura > Pipidae > Pipa > Pipa parva. Next base: position 1,553 of record WMED01025123.1, on the reverse strand, counting down.
AACATGAATGAAAGTGGTAGTGTTTCTTGAATAAACATACAATAACCATTTCTTTGTTTTAATTCTTTATTCATTTAGGAGATGACCATCCTCCTATTGCTAGAGTGGGCCCGAATATTAAAATTCAGCCTTATCGGACCTTGACTTTGACAGGCAGTGAGAGTTGGGATAAAGAAGGCATTGCAAGCTATGAATGGAGCCTTGTTGATGGAAAGGAGTCTGTGGTTATACAGGTAATGTTGGAGAACTAACAGTTGTATGCATACTGAATAGTGACTGTTAAATAAAAGATTGTTGCTATATTTTCAGTGGGTATGAATAATGGCTGCTTACCGTATTCCCTCCCTTGCTACCTCTTATAATTTTGCTATCTCAAGTCAGGGACTTGACGAAAAGGCTTGAGAATTCTGTAAAATCAAACCGCAATTAGCAGGTAATCTGCACATTTTTTTTTTTTTTTTTTTTTTTTTTTTTTTTTTTTTTTTTTTTTTTTTTTTTGATTTCTCAGAATTCCTGATTCACAACTATTACACTAGTTTATCATGTAGCACATTAGTCTTTTGACTGTAACCCTTGAGGATTCTGGAAAATCAGTCATAAAATGGAAGGTTTGCAGTCTCCAATAGCTCCCAATCACCTGCGAGTTCATGATTTGTTTTTCAGAACTCTCAACCCTGACCATCAAGTCACTAACTTGAGATCCCTGCTAATCTACTGCAGAGAAAGTAGATGAGAGAAAAGGCTTATATAGTCATGGCCAAAAGTTTTGAGACTGACACAAATATCATATTTTCACATGATCTGCTGCCCTATGGTTTTTATGTGTTTGTCAGATGTTTTTATCACATACAGAAATACAATTGAAATCATATTATGAGTAACAAAAGCTTTTTTTGACAGTTAGAATGAGTTAATGCAGCAAGTCAATATTTGCAGTGTTGACCCTTCTTCTTCAGGACCTCTGCAATTCTCCCTGGCATGCTCTCAATCAACTTCTGGACCAAATCCTGACTGATAGCAGTCCATTCTTGCACAATCAATGCTTGCATTTTGTCAGAATTTGTAGGTTTTTGTTTGTCCACCCATCTCTTGATGATTGACCACAAGTTCTCAATGGTATTAAGATCGGGGGAGTTTCCAGGCCATTCACCCAAAATCTCTGTTTTGTTCCCTGAGCCATTTAGTTATCACCTTTGCTTTATGGCAAGGTGCTCCATTATGCTGGAAAAAGGCATTGTTGATCACCAAACTGCTCTTGGACGGTTGGGAGAAGTTGCTCTCGGAGGACATTCTGGTACCATTCTTTATTCATGGCTGTGTTTTTAGGCAAGACTGTGAGAGAGCCGATTCCCTTGGCTGAGAAGCAACCCCACACATGAATGGTTTCAGGATGCTTTACAGTTGGCATGAGACAAGACTGGTGGTAGCACTCACCTGGTCTTCTACGAACAAGCTGTTTTCCAGATGTCCCAAACAATCAGGGGATTCAGAGGAAATTACTTTACCCCAGTCCTCAGCAGTCCACTCCCTGTACCTTTTGCAGAATATCAGTC
>WMED01025122.1:954-11085 GCA_019650415.1 Pipa parva | reverse complement strand
GTGAAGGAACCCGGAAGCACTGATCACATGCACTTCCGGGTTCCTATTGGCTCCTGTGATTGATTGGATCACAGGAGCCCTCCTCTTTGCACGGAGGGAGTCAGCCAGGACTTCCTCTGTGCCAGATCCAGCGCTGGACCGGGGGCCGCAAACTAGCGTCCCGAGGGCCGCAAATGGCCCGCAGGCCGCGAATTTGAGACCCCTGTTCTACACCCTATAACAGGTGCTACCACTAGCTGTAGCTAGAAGACACAATCAGGCACCTGCAGTCAGTTAGTCCACATCACCCCTGCAGGGCTGACCTTAGGATGGGAGTCACCTTCTGTAAACCTGGCACAAGGCACCCATGTAAAGCTGCAGATGATCTCCTCTGTGGTTGACCACTGCTTATATTTTTCTTTGCAAGTAGCTGCAGCAGTGCCCCACTCATATATAACACCCTGTACAACCCCAAAGGTAACAGACTCCAAAGGCTGGCATTGTACCCCTGATCCTGCAATGGGTAAGTAGTGGCAGGATCTTTCTACTTGGCCCAGGAGGGCTCCATCAAGTGGGCTAGCTTCCTGGTAATATACCCCTCGTGAACCAATCAGTACTAGTAAATATTGGGCCTAGTCAGGTAATCCCACCATAAATTAAAGGAACAGTCTGGCCAAAATTAAAAAGAAAAACATTTATTTATTTATACTAATTAATAACTTTTATTAAATGCAATTTATTATCAATTTTTTTTAAAAAAGTTAAAATTCTTACCTGTAAAAACCTGCAGACTCCATCTTCACTCTCTGCCGGCAACTCTACGGCCTCCCGAATCACCCGATACTTCTCAAAAGCGCAATGCTCTCCATCCGTGCTCCTAGTGAAGCCCCTTATCAGCACTTCCTAGGAACTGCATGGAGAGCGTGTATGTGATCAGCACATCCTCCCTGGATGACGAGCATGCTCTCCCATGTGACTTAAAGGAAATGCCGATACGAGGCTTCATTAGGAGCGCGGCGGGAGAGGACTGCGCATCTTAGAGGGATCGGGTGATTCGAGATGCCATAGAGTTGCAGGTAGAGTCTGAAGATGGACAGCACTTCTTTACAGGTAAGAATTTTATTTAGCTATTTTTTTGAAATTGATAATAAATTGCATTTAATAAAAGTTAGTAATTACCATCATTAATAAAAGTTTTTTGTTTTTTTTTTTGGCAAGACTGTTCCTTTAACACACACTGCATTAAATGTAACAGCATCAAAGGACAGAGAGAATTTAGAGACAGGCAATACATAAATCCCTTACACACACACACACACACAAAATAATTAAAAACAAGTTGAGACATTCACAAGCATACATAGAAATAATTAATGAAATATTTTATAAAGAGCAAAGCTATATTCTGTATGTGTGTTTTGAATAGAAATAGGTTTGCTATAAAAAAAAAAACTTTCCTTATACTATAAAAAAAAAATACGACAAATACTGTAACCTGTTTCACAGATTAAAAGCAGGTCAGTGCAATTGTTCACATGTGCTATAAATATTCAGTTTCATAAAACATTTCCTTTAGTTCATGCTTTATAGCCAGAGGGATGCATCTATTTCAGGAAGCAAAAACAGAAAAATACAAGCAATAATAATAATAATAATAAGCATTAGTAAAATGTTTATTTTGGAATAAATCTTGAATGGTGCCATAAGTACAACAGTAATGCTGTAATTGCTGTAAAAAATAAAAATACAGCAGTTTTAAACATGTAGTGAGAGTGGCTTGGAATTGGATTTGACCTGCTTGCAATCAGAGAGGAATGGAAAATGTGATTATTTGTGAGGTCGCGAGGCTGACTCCAAAGGTTGCGGAAATTTGTCATTTCTGCTGACACTTGTGTTTGGATCACGTAAGGTGGAATTACAATAAGAAAACGCAGGTTAGCAGTGGATTGGACACAAATACAAAGTGCAATAAATCGCAATAGCAAAAATGGGATTTAAAGGGATATAAAGTGTAACAGTAAATAAATGTGTGCATCCTCTTGGTCTTCTTTAGCACTCACCTTTTGAGCAAGGAAAATCCTATGAATGACCATGAATTATTGGGAATAACTGTATGATAAAAATGTAGCAGTGATAAAGTACAGGAAGCTGCATCTCTGTGAGACAATGTTGGATCATATTATGAGAACCTGGGCCATTTTTAGTGGTGGGAAAGCTAGAAACTATTAAACAGTCATTTCATATTCACCTTTGTCCAGGAGCTAGCCAGGAAGGGCTCCAGCAGACCCAAACCAACTCGTGCAATGGAAATAAATCCAGGCTGCTCACCGTGTTATATCAAATGGAAATCACCATTTTATTGCAGTACAAGTTTATACAATGTTTCGGGGGGGCAACCACCTCACTTCATCAGTGGGTACAATAAAATTGGGACTTCCATTTGATATAAACATGGGAAGCAGCTTGAGTTTATTAGTATTGCATAAGCTAGAAACTACCCTCCTATGAGAAATCACTGCTAGGGGGCAATTGTTAAAGTACACTAGACTCTTGGGGCAGAATAATATTACAGGTTTGAAATAAAACAACAAACGCACACACATATATGGGCAGTGCGGTGGCTCAGCAGTTAGCACTGCTGCCTTGCAGCACTGAGGTCCTGGACTTCATCTGCATGGAGTTTGTATGTTCTCCCTCCGGGCACTCCGGTTTCCTCCCGCAATCTAAAAACATACATCTGTGTGTGTGACAAAATTCAGAAAACTAGATTGTAAGCTCCATGGGGCAGGGATTGAAGTGAATGATGAATCTCTGTAAGAATGAATAAATAATAATAAAAAATAATATAAATATATATATTATATACACACACACACACACACACACACACACACACACAGTGAAAGTGACGCTGCTACTAGAGGGATCCCTGGGAAACAGCCTGCTCACTGGAAGACTGGATTGTTATTAATCAGACAAGAAGCTAACTTGGCACTTCAGCACTAATGATAAAGAACACTTTATTCACTAAAGTGTTATTCACTAAAGTCTGAATTGTTGTGTATAGGTGCAAATTCGCCAGATAAAGACAGTCGCAATAGGCTGCTGTCGCAGTCGCGTCTTTATTATAAGAATATTGCCGCCGTCGCGACTTTATTATGGGAAAATTGTCACAATCTTAACATTAAAAAATTGCCGCGGAATTCTTATGGAAATCCGCTGTTTGAGAATTCGACAGTCAAATTTGCACCTTAGTGAATAACCCCCCATATATCTACCTTCCTTGTTTCCAGCGTTACATAAAAATGAGATCACGCATAATAAAAGGATTATTCCTGTTCCAAAACTTAAAAACGTCATATTTGCCGATATAATACAGTCAACATTATTGTAAAATCAAACAGAAATCTCCTTAAGAAAATAATTTGAAAGGAGCAAGCTATTCATTTTAGTTAATACTGTCTATAGCAGTGAACCCTGTTAGTTCTGTATTTTATTCAAACTGAAAGAATAGTAAGAAATAATTCCCATGCAGAAAGGACGTGCTGCTAGTATTTAGAGAAGCTGTACAGGTAATAACATGAAAAGTATTATTTTAACATGTTTTAAAAGCAGCTTCCCTTCAACAGTGATGGGAGCTGGACCTAGAAACATTTTTCTTTTGTGATCCAATGTCTCCACCTACTGGAGATTTCACAGCAGTAAAGGTGCTACATTCATCAGTCGGTGGTCAAATTATCAAAAATGTAATTATTTACCATACAACATTTCACAGTAAATAAAATTGAGTGAGTGCAACAATTGACCTAAAACAAAAATAAATATCTAATACAAAAATGTTAAAGAAAAGTTTAGTCCAGTATACGTTCTTGTTCTATACACACAAATGACATACCAGTTTCTGCTACTGTACCACCAAAGAGAGTGTGCAATTAAAACTAACACATTTGTGTGCACAGAAAACACAGCAGTGTGCCTTACAAAAGGGCAGACTGTTGATACAAAGTGCTTCTTTTCTGTAACTTTTGCAGATATGAGAGAACATATACTGGTGATCTTAATGGCCAAGGTATAAATTACACTTCTCTGAAGATCTCCCTCCGGCTGAAATCACTTGAAAGGCTGGCGAGGGAGGAGGTGGTCTGATTTGATACATCAGGAGTTATCCTCAATTCCCAATGCACCCCTCTGTCCTTCCCTATCTGTCTAATGGACAACCATAGGGTAAGAGTATGGTGGCCTTCTAGGGCAGTGCACCTGAGGATTCTCTGATGGACCAGTCCGACCCTGTGCAGGTGTCACCAGACCTGGCCTGATAATACATTTTTGTGGTGTAAAAATCACTTACATTAAGAGTTGAATAGAAGATCTAACTCTGGAGTTTATGCGCAGACACATTAACAAACAGTAATTGTGTTCCAGTCTCTACAGAATTCCAAAATATCAATCATGTAGTGCAAACTAAAGCTAAGGGAGAAGAGCAGCATAAACCAGTCTCCATATTGAGATAAATGCCCTCACTCTCTGAAATTGTTCACATTAATCTCTCATAACTTTCTCTTAGTCCACAGTGTTTCATCTGCAGAACAAGATCTATTTTTACTGTAATTTCTACTCCTGCAATTTCCCTGGACATTTTCACTAGTAAATAAACTGTATACTGTATCAAAACTACGACCATTAGAGAACATTCCCTTTATTTAACAACATGTTTGTACAGCTGGCACTTCTTTACTGTAAAGGGGATGTTGACTTCAACACTATATTTTAATATTTCGTTATCTTGCCCAAAACAAAGATTTTGATTATCTGGCTATTAGCAAAACAATTATTTTATCTCCTTCTGTAAAAAAATTTTAAAAAATGTTTAGCAAGTGCACACATTTTCCAACATTTCCAGATTGTTACAGTATTGCTGCTTGGTCTGTGGAAGAAAAAATAATGCTTTGGTGATATCCTGTTAAAATATTCACTTTTATCTGGGCCCAGGGCTAAGAAGGTGGGAGGAGCAAACCATAAAGTAAGCACATACTATAATGTCACATCAACACAATGCTGCGTCCATTTACATCTGCAATGCAAGCCCTGGAAAAAGAGGGATAGCCCACTCTGTATGGTATTGTGTTTATTTTGTTCCTTATAATGCTATTACAGGGGTTGGCAAAGTGTGGCTTGCGAGCCATATTCAGCTCTTTAGCTGCCTTGTTGTGGCTCAGAGCGCATCTCAATAGCCCTACTCATGACCTCCAACGCTTCTTCTCATTGGACGTCAGCAGGTCATGTGATCGAGAGAGTGTGCACCTCACTCTTTGTGGTTCAAAGAAATTTGTTGCTGCTGGAGGAGGGAGAGAAATGGCTCCCTCCTCTAAGTTTGCCAACCCCTGTGCTATTATGAACACATAGTTTTATCCTGCTATAATCATGTTGTGTAGAAACAGTCACCAAGTGAGTTGTTTTTGCAACATTTGAACATTGTTATATTGTTGCCACCTTCTCTGTGGAGTAAAAGAAAGCTCTCTGCTTTGCTTAAATCGGGCCGTGCCAACTAAGGTCCGCGGGGGCTTCAGGTTTGCGATGTGCGCAGTTGCAGGATCACATTGCATACAAGATCATGTTCTGTAAACTATTTAAACGCAGTTAGCCTGGTGTCTGGCACCCATTTATAGGGCTCAGTTTGATGTACCTGGGTGTACTTATCTCTTTGTCTGATTACATAACCCGAGCCTGTGTCCTGACTAGGCCTGTTTGCTGCCAGCCCTGACCGTTTGCTCCATTTTCTGAAGCTGCCACTGTGCCACCTGCCCTGACTATAGCTACTGTTCCAACTACTTTCTCTGCCTCAAGTCTTGTACTCTACCACCACCAGTGGACAGCAAACCTTAAGGGTCATGACCTGGACATAGCACTGCAGCAAAGTCCATATACCTCCTTGCGGAGGGACATGGTGAAAACTGGGTGTGCCTTAGATTCTACGCCATGAGGTTTGCTAGCGCCAAGTCTGCCATGGTTCTAGTTCCTGCTGTTACCTCCTACTCCTCCTTCTTGAACTCTGGTCCAACCATGACACCGGATAACTTTCGGTCAGCCTGTCTGCCAAAATGCATTGGCTACTTGTATTCAGAATTTTTTTTTGTTTAACTGGGTTGATTTGATTGAAATGTAATATTATCAAATATAGCTGCAGGCGCTTCACCATGTTGGGTATGTTACCAGCTTGCTACATAACTGAAAATTATGAAACCGGAAAAAGAAAACTTAACCCACCCCTGGTTTTTATTGTGTAAAATGATACAAAGTTAGAGTCCAGGGCTTGGAAGATGGCACCAAACTTCTACAACAATCAGAGGCATCTTATTATTCCCAGCACCCTTTGCATTCCATCAATCGGGGCAATGCATGCATTACCAGACTGAACCTTTGGATCCCACAAATCAAGCAGATTTCTGAGTAGGTTTCCTAAGGTTGGGAAAAGTGATCAACACAAACAGTATATGCCACAGTGTATTAACATAGCCCAAAGTTCTCTTTAATGGTCTTTCACTACCTTCTATAGCTGAGCAAGGATTTCTACCTTCAACCCTCCCAAGGGCACTCTCCCTTATTTCTTTCTTAATAGGATATTTGTGACTAAGTGGCAAGTATCAGCTGTGTCCTATAACAAGCCTACTGCCTGCACCAGGTTCCTACTCTATAACCACTCTTTTGATACTGATCTTCAGTCTTTAGGCAGCAGCTCAGACTGAAAGCTTATTTGTCATTTCTATCTTCAGTTCCATCTGCCAATAAAACATCCTCCATCCCAGCAAGGCACTAAATATCAACTGGCACCACCCTGGGCTTACAAAACAAAATTCCATTGGCTGCACAGAGAACAAAATGGAGGTACAATACCCTAAGGAGGGCTTAACTCACTACCCTTAGATTGTAAGCATTATGGATAGCATTAAATATAATCATGGGTAGCATTAAATATAATAAGAACTATATAAAAAAAGATAGCAAGATTTGGGTTTCTTGACTGCATAGAGCAGGGGTCGGCAACCTTTTTGGCTGATAGAGCCATATAAGTGTGGTTCTGCTCAGCCATTTTGAATCCAGAGCCACTGAAGTCATATGTGAACAGCTGTAGATTGGCTAGCATTTGCCTACTCTGCCTAATGGCAGAGCTGGCACTGCTTGCATGTGAGCACTGCTCATTACAGTCAAAGAGTCAGATGCAGCCATCAAAAGAGCCACATCTGGCTCGAGAGCCGTAGGTTGCAGACCCCTGGCATAGAGGTAAGGGATTCAACAATGAAAATACTGTATATACAAGTAATTCTACATATTTATTTAAAATTAGGTATGATACCAATTAAAGTGCACAAAAGCACTTTACAAAAATGCTTCTTTAAATAAATAAAACCTTAAAAAGCATTGTGATACTCTTCTTTTGACAGTAGAGGGTGCAATCTGAAAAAGTGTATAGATTAGTTCTGGAGACTGCATTATTGCAGTCGCATCAAGAAATAAACCATTTAAATCATGAACTTTAAATCCTCCTTCTTCACCAGCTGAAGATTTTTATTGCTTTTCATAAACAGAGCTGCTGGCGACATAGGTTTGATTTTAATCACGGTTGAACTAATGGGAAATGTTTAATGACTGTTCCTCGGCTAACTTTTAGACAGTTGGACATGAGATATTACATTTCATAGAGTGAAATATTTGATTTGATTTAGGAACAGAACATTCCATTTCCTTATATCCAACAGCTTTGTTAACTGCAGAATGGCTCTTTCCAGAGATTATTTTAAAATGTTCTAATGATAATAATCAGGGGTAAAGCATACAAACTGTTTGGCCCTGTGAAATAGGTAAGTTCTGAAAGATACTTTTTCATTTTCTACATTTTGCTCTGGTTGAAGAAAAACAGCAGAACAGCGATCATGATGTTACCGGCAGATCTGTGTTTATAAAAAAAAAATATTAAGAAACTGGAAAGTCAATGAAACTTTAAAAAGACTAATGTACTTTAGGAGGCTTAAAATGATGCTGACATACGCAAATCAAAGAGCAGATTCTGTAAATAAACATAATACAGCTGGTCTGAACATTATGTTGTTTACATTACCAGTCTATAAAGAATTGTATGGGCAGCCATCTTTGACTGAGGACTGCTCTCTGCTAACTTAAAGGAGAACTATAGAAAGATGTAATACTTTCCTTATTGATCTAACAACCAGGAAGGTTTCTGGATATATTGTCGCCCTGGCTGAACCACCTTTTGACCCCCCCGCTCTCCCCCCATCCTTCTGACAAACTCCAGCGATGCGCTGTCTCTCTCTCAGTGTTTATCCACAGTGAGTTAAGTTAAATGGGACGGCGCTCCTTGGATGGATCAAGTTAACTTTTATATATGATAAGGGCCAGATCTAGATGATAAACAACATGGGAACATTGTTGCAAAATAAAGAAACTGGCAACGTACCCACGAGGTTGGGGGATGTGATTATCCCACATGAGTTTGACTTATACAATAACCAATCAAATATGTTATAGTGATTGTTTAGTACTTGGTCGTATTTAGTCATAAGCCAATCATGATTATGTATGAGCCGAGTGTATAATACATCTTGCTCAAGAACAGACCCCACTTTGTGTGGAGGAACCTCTGCTACTGGGCTATACTGAACAGACCCCACTTTGTGTGGAGGAACCTCTGCTACTGGGCTATACTGAGCAGACCACACCAAAGTGGTGAGGAACCTCTGCTATTGGGCTATACTGAGCAGACCACACCAGAGTGTGGAGGAACCTCTGCTATTGGGCTATACTGAGCAGACCACACCAGAGTGGGGAGGAACCTCTGCTACTGGTCTATACTGAGCAGACCACACCAGAGTGGGGAGGAACCACTGCTACTGGACTATACTGAGCAGACCACACCAGAGTGGGGAGGAACCTCTGCTACTGGGCAATACTGAGCAGACTACACCAGAGTGGGGAGGAACCTCTGCTATTGGACTATACCGAGCAGACCAAACCAGAGTGGGGAGGAGCCTCTGCTACTGGACTATACCGAGCAGACCACAACAAAATGGGGAGTAGCCTCTGCTACTGGGCTATACTAACTATACTAACCCTTTAAGGGGGAATTCAGGATTGTGCAAAGTGAGCTAAGAATCCTTCGGCTCACACCACACAACTCTGATATGTGCTCGCTGATGTCCTGCACGCGGACATCAGCGAGCGCTTTAAAAGGATTCCAGTCTCGTCGAGGCGACTCGAGTGCTCTCGCCGAGACTGGAATCCCTTTAAAGCGCTCGCTGATGTCCACGTGCAGGACACCAGTGAGCGCATATCAGACTGTTCGAAGTGAGCCGAAGGCTTCGGAGCTCAGTTCGCACAATCCTGAATTCCCCCATAAGTTTTTAGCTGGTGAATTCACCAGCATTGTTTATGCAACAATTCAAACTTCAGCCAATAACTCTGTTAGTCTGCAATTTCCACTTCCTCACACAGCACATCGGGGCTTATACCCATTACATTTGACAGAAGTGTTTTAAATTCTAAAATAAATTGGTAACCCTTATAAAGTTTCAAGGTCATCCCTTTTGAAATCCACACATGAAATCCGTGTTCTGAACATTCTAAATACTGTAAGACGCTCATACCAGTGACACACATTGGCAGTAAGTTTGCCTATACCTGCTATAAAGAAATTTAAGAGAATTACAGGTGAATAGAGAAGTAGTACAGTGACATTCTTGCAACGTATTTATGAGAAAATGATGAGAGACAGGAAAGGAAATTAAATCCATGTGATGAGAGCAAAGGCCTTAAAGCCTCATTAATACTCCTGTCTTATTTGTAATTCAGTCTTTTTACCACTAAAAATAAGCTGTGGGCATATTTAAGTGTACTGCTCATTGTACAATATAAATCAATGGGCAGCTGGCATGTATGTTTGAACACAGTGTGTCACTGGCATAATACAGGGTGAGGCACGGGCACAAGAGAAGATAAGGTGTCTGCAGTGAGTGAACAGATAAGCACCAATTTATTCTAACATTTTCATGGAATATGAAGGATTTTCATTGTGTTAATGCAAACCTAGCATTTATTAGATTTACTGATTTACTGTAAATAACCGGGGGGGGGGGGGGGGGG
>WMED01025121.1:354-11085 GCA_019650415.1 Pipa parva | reverse complement strand
TGTATAAATATATTAGAGGTCAGTACAAAGATCTGTCTCGCAATCTATTTATACCAAGAATTGTAAGTATAACAAGGGAGAATCCTCTACGTTTAGAAGAAAGTAAGTTTCTGCATCTACATAGAAGAGGATTTTTTACTGTAAGAACAGTGAGGTTATGGAACTCTCTGCCTGAAGAAGTTGTGATGGTTAATTCCATTAAAGAGTTCAAAACTGGTTTGGATGCTTTCCTTCAGTGTAATAACATTACAAGTTATGGGTACTAGATAACTGAAGGTGGGACCTTGATTCAGGGAATTATTTTGCCATATTTGGAGTCGGGAAGGAATTTTTTCCCTAATATGAGGATAATTGGCTCTTGCCTCATGGGTTTTTTTTGCCTTCCTCTGGATCAACATTGCAGGAAAATAGGCTGAACTGGATGGACTTGTGTCTTTTTTCAGACTTATGAACTATGTTACTATGTTAATGTGTAAGAATTCATGCTTCTAATTGTGTTTAGCACATGAAAACAAGGACTCAGTGTTACCCAAGGTCTTGTACTGAAAATGATATATATTACAAGCATTCTTAATACAAAATGTATTCTTTTTATCTCTGCTAAATGGATAGAACTTCCACATAGGAACTGCTTTTGAGAAAGTATAGACTGATATACAAATCATTTCAATATGCCCCTGTGGCCAACTGTGCAAATAGAATTATTGGTTACTAATACATACACAGCTTAGTATTTTAGACCCTTATATCCATACATGCATGTTGAATATATGGCTCTGAATCTTAGGCTGTATTTGTGCTGGTAAACCAGCAGTTTTGGTATCTGGCTGACTTGGACACTGTGGGGTATTTCTAGATATTATTTCTTTACATTGAAAAAGTTAAAGGAGTCCTAAAGCTAAAAAACTAAAAAGGACAGTTAAAATACTTACCTTATAAAAAGCCAATTGATTACAGTCACAGCATGAGCTATGCTGTAATTTGCCGGCAGCGAAGCTTCCCCCGATGCCTCCTTCACAGCGCGCTGGCTAACTGAGAAGCCAGCACACAGCTCCTTCTTCCTGCTTCACCGGCTTCTACATCAACACATTCATTGCGGGGAGCGTTCTCATTGGCCCCCGCAATGAACGTGATGATGTTTAAGCCCTGAAACACCTGAGATGTAACAGGTGAGAAGTGCTGCAGCGCTAGCTGCCAGTCAACCAGCGCTGTGAAGAAGCATTGGGAGCAGGCTAATTACAGCACAGCTCATGCTGTGACTGTAATCATTTGGCTCTGTATAAGATAAGTATTTTAATTGTCCTTTTTTTGTTTTTTTTACTTTAGTTCTTTAATTCACTTTTTTTTTTTTTTTTAAACAAATAATTTGTTTCATGCTTCATGACCTGATATAAGCTATTTTATCCATGGTTTTGTTGTGAATGGAACAGGTCATGCGGAATTAGGTGAATTCGACAAGTGAAGGGCAGGGATGTCAGTCTCATCATATCCCCCTAACTGTAAACTCCTTTTGAAAATTTAAGGGCATTTTTTTAATTTGTGTTTTCTGCTGTTAAAATTAGATACATTAACAAATGAATGAAAAATCCAGTGAGCCATGGAAAAAATATCTAATACCACTCTAAGGGAGAAATATATTAAATTCAGAAAGACTGATCTCGGTCTTTCCAAATTTATTACATAAGATCTCGCGTTGTTCCCATGAAATTACCGTGCAACTTTTTCGATCTCAATTTTTCAATAAAAAGGTAGCCATGCTACTGATGTAAAGTATGGCTACCTTTCCATTGAAAAATTGAGATCGAGAAACTTGTGTGGTAATCTCGTAGAAACACTGCGAGATCTCACGTAATAAACTCAGAAAGACCAAGAGCTGACTTTCCGACTTTAATAAATTTCGCAGGTGCTGTTCCTGTTTGCTTGAACAGCTACAAACAGGAAAATTGCCTGCAAATCAAAATACATAGGGGGTAATTCAGGAAAGTGCAAACTTACCTGGCAATCCTTCGATTCACTTTGCAGAGACTGGTATGCGCTCCCTGCTCTTCTGCACGCGGAGATCAGCGAACGCTTTAAAGGTACTTCAGCTCACTTGAGTCACCTCGCGAGACAGGAATACCTTTAATGCGTTTGCTGATCTCCGTATGCAGGAGAGCAGCGAGCGCATACCAGTCTCTGCGAAGTGAATCAAAGGATCGCCAGGTAAGTTTGGACTTTCCTGAATTACCCTCATAGAGTGGTATTCTTACACTGTAGTTTGGATTGCTATAATAAAAACAATCATACAAACATATATGTTTAAGGGGTATGGGATTCACTGTAAACCCCATAGTCTGACATTTCCCTCAACTTGTGACACCTTTATTATCTCTGTTATATGAATACTATACTTTTTGTCTTGCAGGTGCAACAGGAGCACCAGGACAGTCAGAATCTTCTGATGAGGTTTGTTAACATTGCATGTTTTTTTCCCCCCCCCCTTTCACTTACTTAACATTGAGGGGGTTATTCACTGTCGAATTCTCAAACAGCGGATTCCCATAGCAAATCCGCAATCGTGACAATTTCCCCATTGTAAAGTCGTGACAATTTTTAAAGCTGCGACTGTGACAATTTTCCCAAAATAAAGTCAAGACTGCAACAATATTCTCATTATAAAGACACGACTGTGTCAGTAGAAGTCTATTGTGACTGTCTTTAGTTGGCGAATTCATCCCTACGCAACAAATCGGACTTTAGTAAATAACCTCTTCAAGAGGTCTGTGTACAATAGTGCAAACAACCTTTTCTTAACAGTATAATAGATTGTTAATGCAGTAAGCTTTATATTTTGAAGTGATGTTACTGTTTATGTAGTGAGGCCCCAGAATGTTGCATTTATCTTAGACTTGGTATTTTTTTATCCAGCTCTGTTACCATTGGATGCCAAACAGACTCTAAAAGTAAACTATATTAAAATGTATTTTGTCTACTGACATTAGGAGGACCAGGATGGAAGACAGTGTGTGGGGAAGAGGAAAAGGGTGAAGTTAAGCAGTAGCACCAAAGGTATGTACACATTTACACTCCACTGAACCTTATATAAAAAAAAAAAAGTCAAGTGTCTAAATTTACAGAGCTTTGGAACGCTTGCAACAATATTCCTTAGCACGTTGTAAGTTTTGTCCATGCTGCAGAGCTGTGAATTTTCTGTTCCATAGTAAGATCATGACTATCTCATTGATCTGTAAAAATGGTACTGTTAATCTTACCATTTTATAAAAAGCCAGATAATCAAAACTGGCTTGCATATTTAATTAAACACGGACTGTGAATTGCACAGCACAACATCAATAAGATGTATCTACAAAACTATGGAAAGGACAAATGTCAAGCACATTCTCCCAAATATGATTAAACTGGCTTTTCTGAAATACAGGTCCCTTTTTGCGTTTTTAATATATGTAGAAAGCTTAAACCACACTGGATATGCAAGTCCTGTTTAATGAAATTCTATTCCTGCTGTTAATCTCTTAGGATTGTATTTAGTCAGATTGTTTATTTTATATTTGTCCATGTTATGGACACTATTCTATTCCAAAAACAAAAAAAATATATTGTAATTTTAATACTGAAATCTTGGCTTCTAAGAAGAATGTTTTTTGTTTGTAGTTGTCTTTTACAAGTATAGAAATAATAAAATGATAAATAGTATTTGTGTTGTCCACCAGTTATATTTAGATCTCTTATTTGGTGTATTACTTGATACTGGTCACTTGAACAGAGTATCCTATTTCCTGTGAATGTATCTGTTGATGTATAAGGGCCTTATTGACTAAAGGGTGAATTCACTCGGAGCAGTTCACCTTGTTGCATTCACACCTTCTCATCACTCTACATCTTAGTCGTAGAAGTACCAGTGCACATGCATGCAAAATAATGCAAAGAGCTCCACAAGTTTGCAACTATCGTAGTCACCCAAATTGGTTTTGTGTTCACTACTTTGCAGGGTTTACTCAATGAGCAAAGATGGGAAAGTAGCTAATGGATGTATGTATAATTTTATTTATAAAGTGCCACAAATTTACGCAGCTCTGTACAATTCAGCAATACAAATATAGTACAAACATGGGAAAATGCTTTAAACAATACAAGTATAAAATCACAAGGATACTTCACTTTAAGTGACAGTTTGTTGTTGACACAAGAGGTTGGAGGTCCCTACCTCTTAGAGCTTACAATCTAAATGGGAGGAAGACTTACATACACAGATAGAAGGGTAATAAGAGCTGTAACAATGTGCTGAAACACAGGTCAATAAATACAAATATTAAGCATAAATAACTAATTAAGGATAAAATAAAATAAATCCATAAAAGTCAGTGATAAATATCAGTGCTAGTGTAGGACTTCAGTTTGGTTTTAAAAATGCAGAGGGAATGTTCCTGGCAAAGAGAAAGGAACATGAAAAACTGGCCAGTACACCTCACATACACATTTTCTGGTGTGTGAGTTTTCCAGTGCTGTGTAATAAATCATCCTGTGTCACATGAAACTACTACTGTCAAGAAACACTGCTCACTAAGGTTTAATACTGCATATGTTTAGATGTAATCTGACTATAGTTCCCCTTTAATGCACTTTTCTCATATCTGTATTATATTTGTTTTGCTGAATTGTACAGTGCTACGTAAATTTGTGGTGCTTTATAAATAAAATTATACACATATACATATTGGCAGTTTGCAAATGACAGTCACAAAAAAGTGATTTTTGCATTTTCACATGCATAATTTTGTAGTTTCAGTGTGATACCAAGTGACATCTTATGAAACCAAAGAACAATAACAAATATGTATATTTACTTGTTGCAGTAGCTTTAAACAAAATGACATACTATCAGTACTGTATAGCACAACTGATGTGGTCATCATGACCTATGTTCTCTGTTTTCTAGTTTCTCTTTGGCATGGTATGGAGTTCCAAGCTGGTCGGATTCTGTAAATGCATGCTGTTCAGATTAAAATGTTTGAAAACATTTTAGGAAAATGACAATATAGAATGATTAAAATGATTTTTTAAAATTTAAATGCAAATATATTCTTTATGCAGATCAATCTATTATGGATGTTTTGAAGCATAAATGTTTTCTAGAAGAATTATTGTTCTGGACAATTAAGTATGAATTCCCCCAGAAAATGGTTACTTTCTTACTTAATATGTTACCAGATCAAGATTACAAGGTAAGTTCTCTGTTCATTACCCATATAAAGGCCTACAAATGCTGCATATGCATGATGTGAACACAGTTTTCTGAAAACTCTGTGTTATAAAGGTGTATTTGTAATTGTTGATATAATTAGAATTTTAATTTATTTATTTTTTTATATAAAATACTTCATTTTTACGTCTTTCAGCCTGAGGTCCTGAATGGTAATTGGTGCAGTAGAGATGCATAGAGAATATACTCATACAGATTATGGCGTGAGCCACAGTAGTTAGCCAAATTGGATCTGTTCATGATCTGAACCCCCCCATCACTTTTTTGGGGGAAATACTAGGGCCAGATATATTAAGGTGACACTTTTGCTGGTAAACTTACAAAATACTGCATGTGTCATTCTACTAAGGATTTCATTTGTGTGCACTCATTTGTGCTTCTTTTGCAATGGATCCAGGTCCATGAGCAGACCCCCTACGTTTAAACTGAAGAGTAAGGCTATTGCAAAAGTAGGTTTTTGTCTAGGTTTAAATCTGTGACAGAACAGGATTCGTTTCCTCCCTTCTCCTTGACCACCCCAGTAGCACAGGAATGCACAGAAGCATGCTATTGCATTGAATCAGTGAGGGGAGAAAAGCTACAAATCATCATTCATTAAGTTCCAGGACTCCAATATTAAAATATAGGCATTAAGGTAAGAGCTAGTTTGGATAACTAAATTTAAAGCTCTCTATATCCTTACTTTTGTGATGAAAGGAACTTTCAATGCCCCATCCAAGGAACAGTATAAATATATTTTTTATATTTATTCTGAGCATACAAATATACCTGACCGCTCCAATCCCCTCCAACATTTAGATGAGATAAACCGGGTGCTCGGGAGCAAAGAAGGAAGACTTGTTACTGCAAGTAGCAAAGCACGAGTCTCCGGCACTCCAGAAATAGGCATGCCATGAGTAAGCGCAAGTCAGCGCAAAACGTGTAGGCATCTTTTCTATGTTTTTATTGATGGATTTTAAATAACCCATGAGGTTACAATAAAGGAATCTTTTAACCTAGTTCTGGAGTGCCGGAGACTCGTGCTTTGCTACTTATATTTATTCCAAAACAAACAGTTTGTCCTATATAAAGTTATTCTTTCTTTGTTGGGCTATTCTGCTATTACCTACTGAATTTAAAAGCTGCTTTCAGGGCCGTAGCCCTAGTTTGATCAATGGAAATGTGTACTGCAAATGTTAGAATGCTCCCCTTTTTTGTGGAGCTAATTGTATTGTTTAACTAGCAGCAAGTATCACATTTACTTTAATCAAATTATTTTGCTTTTATTCTATAGAGCAGGTTGCAATATTTGTAACATCCTTCAAAATTTACAATTAACAAGTAGATATTAAAAAACTCAAAACGTGATAATAGGAGAAATAACAAAAAAAAGTCTATGTGTGTATTGTTTTAGGCTAAATACTGAAAATGAAATGCCACTGAAGAAATATTTCCTGCATAGGGGTATAGTAAAAAAAGGAAGAAGAGGAAATTAACATTTTTCACATACTCAGAACATACTGACTTATATTTGTGTATTTGTAACAATGTAAAAGATTTTCTCATCTAATGAAATTCTGAACTCAGCAGTACAGCACATTCTGTATAAAAAAAAACAACCTTACTTTTGGCACGAAATTTACTAAAGTTAAAAATGATTTTTTTTTTTACTCTTTCACCGGTTTTTCACCCAAAAATTAAATTTTCAACCTTTCTGCCTCCCTATTCATCCTTTTTTTTGTTTGATTTTTGGGTGAAAAATGGCTGAAAACAGGCCAAAAATGGGGACGAAAAGGTTGAAAATGTTTTTTTTCAGTGAAAATGGCCGAAAGGGTTGAAAAAAAATCTTTTCTACTTTAGCCCTTGGTCTGCAAGTTTCATGTAGTGATGACACTTTACGCTTTTGTGTTTTTGAAATTAGACTGTTCAGCTCTACTTTGTCAATAAAGTTTTTATCTTGGTAAAGCTTTGACTGAACCACCTGATTTGAGCTTTCATCTACTGCAGAGAACAGTATATTCTCAAGGAAAACATTTGAACCGGAACTTATATTCCCTTACAGATTGCCTTTACAAAAACATTTGTGCAACACTATGCTTTCATTATGAAAACACTGAAGAAAAGCCATGAATCCGACACCATGTCCAACCGAATTGTGCACATCAGTGTCCAACTTTTCAGCAATGAGGAGCTGGCACGCCAGGTCACAGAAGAGTGCCAACTACTGGACATTATGGTCACTGTGTTATTATATATGATGGAAAGTTGCCTTATTAAAAGTGAATTGCAAGGTATTTTCTTCATTATGTACATTTTTAAAAAATGTGCAAATATTTCTTTTGAAATCATCATTCACTACACATTTTATTACAGGTTCATTGCTTAGTTTTTTATTACCGTATATCCCATTATTTTTTTTGTATACATAATTAAAAAAATAGTGTTGTATTTACGTGTAATTAAAGTCTATGAAAGATGGTGAATGCTGATAATGAATCCCACCATCTTGTAGCATTCACTTGGAGGGGTCAGAAATGACATGCTTTCTTACTGCAAGCAGCAGTTCTTAAACCTATGCTACTTTATATTGTATATCTGGGGCATGGGGTGGCTTTGTCCATAGCTAAATGGGGAAGGGACAAATCACTACCAAAGCTTGCTATCCAAGAGCTTGTTTTTAGCCAAGTTGTTATGAAAACTGCATATCTTTGACCAGTACAATAGTACAGTTGTATTTTAGGATCTGTCAGAAATGAAATGATTTGAAAATGAAAAATTCCAGGAAGATAATATCCCATTAAGGTACAAAAAACATTGTTTCTGTTACTTTTCTGTCTAATATTCTTGTAGGGAAGTGGTTCTCCTCTAAAGCCCCTCAGGTTTCACTGTAGCACACCTGGAGCAGCTGGGTTTCTGTGGCTTGGTGTCACATAATAGAGGCTGATTATGTATTTTTTTTGATTTCTCTAGATGAAGAAAACAGTTTACATGTTGTAGTAAATTGCGGAGAAGCATTGCTAAAAAACAATACTTACTGGCCTCTTGTTAGCGATTTTATCAATATCCTTTCTCACCAAAGCGTAGCTAAGAAATTCTTGGAGGACCATGGGCTATTAGTTACCTGGATGAACTTTGTATCATTCTTTCAAGGTGGGTTATTTTCTCTTAAATTGAAATTTTTAATAAATCCAGGTTATGATTTGATAAAGTATAGTAACACTCTTTTCCAAAGTTTTCTTGGTTTATGAGCTAAGCCGCCTATGTATTTCCACTGGTTTTTCTATGTATTTTTTTCTAGAGTGAAAATTATATAGGATGCTTATATAAAGTAGCAGAATTGATAGTACAGGGAAATTAAAATTAACAGCAAAATAAGTGAAATTAATCAAATGGTTTTAAAGGAACAGTATGGCCCAAAAAACAAAAACAAAACATTTAATTACTTATGTTACTTACTAACTTTTACTAAATACTTTTTATTATCGATTTAAAAAAAATAAAAAATAAAATTCTTACCTGTAAAGAAGTGCTTTACAGCACTTCCTTGTTGTAGACTTCATCTTCATCAGCATTTCCTATGTCACATGGGACAGCATGCACATCATCAAGGTGATGATGTGTTGATGATGTGCACGCTTTCTGCGCTTCTCAGAGGGGATCTGCAGACTCCGGATGCCATAGAGTCGCCAGTAGAAAATGAAGATGGAGTCTACAACAAGGAAGTGCTGCACAGCACTTCTTTACAGGTAAGAATTTTATTTTATTTTTTAAATCGATAATAAAAAGCATTTAGTAAAAGTTAGTAAGTAACATAAATAATTAAATATATATCTTTTTTAGATTTTGGCCATATTATTCCTTTAATAAATACCCCATGTAGACTGGATGACAAACAGGCTTCTCAAATGTTGGAGCATATTCACCAAAATTAAAATTGTGTAATTCTTTATTTTTTCTGCAAAACTGTGTTATTGTTCTAAAAAATATGTCAAACTGTATAGTTTTTGGCAATTTCACCTACAGAAAAAAAGGCAAAGTTAGCAAAATCAAAATAGGAACAGAAGGAAAACAATTAAATAAATAAATATATTTGCTAATTCATGGGAAAAAAATCTCAAATTCAGTTATGCATGAAAATGATTCTTACAATTCCTTCTGCAGGTATGAATTTAAATAAAAGGGAACTCAATGAGCATGTTGAATTTGAATCTCAAACCTACTATGCTGCATTTGCTGCTGAACTTGAAGCCTGTGCCCAACCAATGTGGGGATTGCTGTCACACTGCAAAGTTACAGTAAGAAAAATAACATAATGCTTTATTCATCGGTTGTATTAAACTGGAATAGTGTATTGAACGTAGCACAGACATATATTGTGTGTGTGTATATATATATATATATATATAGGATCCCCACACCTCCCCTATCTCCACAGCATCACACATGTACAGTGGTTATGATTTAAAACACAGTTATTTCCATAGTGCTACTGTAACAGCGTTATGGAAATAATTTGTTTAAACTAAATAAAACTCATCTAGTAGGAGTCTCTGAAACCCCCGCACCTTCCCCAGTGTCACCCCTCACTTAGCGCAAAGCTAGATGAGGAGATCGATAAGTGCAGGGAACTGCTTTCCTACCCCCTGCCCATCTGCATCTCTTTGGGGTATGGGGTCATGTAGTATTTAAAAGAAGGGGTCTCTGGGACCTCTATCCCCCCACCCTCCCCTCACTCTAGGCAGGGATGGAGATGGTGGCCGCTCCTCTTCCCCCTACCCCTATGTCCCTTTGGAAAAGGGGGGACATAAACAAAACAAGTAGGGGTCCATACACCCATATCTCCCCCACGTAAATTAACCAATTAGCAACAAATATAAACTCAAACACTATTTGATTAATTAATAGTTCATACAAAACAAATCAACAATAAATTAATAACCAAGCAATAAAAGATACTAGTTACCATAAACTTGTAATCAATAACCAACCAACATTAACAAACTAACAATAAAAATCCAACACTAAAAACAATCTATAAAACATGTAAACAATTAACTTCAAAACAATCCATTATTATCACTAAAAGGGCTAAGTAATCAATCTACTCATCGCTCATGAAGTCTTCTCTTCAGGCCCATGAAGTAGTTCTGGATGGGCCAAAGTTGTCTTTGATTCCCTCGCTCCTCATCTTGATCTGCAGTCTTAGCTGGTTATTGATTGCAGGTTTATGTTAATTAGTGTCTTTTATTGCTTGGTTATTAGTTTATTATTGATTTGTTGTAATTGTATGTATTATTAGTTAATCAAATATCGTTGGGGTTTACATCTCTAGCTAACTGGTTAATTAACGTGGGGGAGATAGGTGTGTATGGACTCCTACTTGTTTTGTTTATGTCCCCCCTGGCTTTGGATAGGGGTCCCAGGGACCCCTTATTTTACATACTACGTGACCCCATACCCGAAAGAGATGCAGAAGGGCAGGGGGGAGGGAA
>WMED01025120.1:0-11085 GCA_019650415.1 Pipa parva | reverse complement strand
TGTACTATATTTGTATTGCTGAATTGTACAGAGCTGTGTAAATTTGTTGTGCTTTATAAATAAAATTATACATACATACAAAATTACTTTAAATGCATCCTGCATGGCTGCTTGCCTGAGACTTGATAAAGGGAGGACAGACCTCTTGAAAGCTTGTCTATTTAAACTGACTGTTAGTCCAATAAAAAAGGTATCACCAAGTATTACAGTAATAATTTTTTTTTTTTGCATTTGTGGACTAACATGACCACTCTATCCTAACACACACACACACACACACACACACACACACACACACACACGTGCTAAGATATATATTCATAAATGATAAATCTACCTCTTTTAAAGGTAATGTTGGTATGTACACTACAATATTATGTAATGCATGAATGTATTTAAACCATTACTTTTCTGCAGATGTTTTCATAAGTTATAATTAGTATAGTAATAGTTTGCTCTATTTATACTAGTGGTATTCTAGTTTAAGGGTATTAATCATAACTTGTGAAATATACTGTACCTAATGCCAGCAAGGTCAATCTATATATATACTGTATATATCACTGCAAGTACAATGTAAAGTAGAGAAGAGATGTAATTAAGAATTTGAAGTAAAAAAATAAAATAGTGTATATTAATCATTATCAGTCAGGTTATCTTTCATTATAGCCAGACAGTAACAAGATAGAACACAGGGTGGTATTATCCCTCAGTGCTTTAAAAGCTTTTCCCTATGTCTGCCTTCATTTAGCTAACTGGCGGAGTGCCGGCTCTGCCATTGGGCGGAGTAGGCAAATGCTAGGAGCTCCCCTAGCATTTTTTTTTTTTTTCTTACAGTGCTGGCCAGAGGTTACTGCAGCCGCGGCTCAATTTAAATCTCCCAATTGGCAGCCGCGGCTGCAGTAACTTCCCAGTCGGCCGGAGGGGTGGGTGTTACGAGGGGGGCACCAGGGAGGGGGGGGGGTCGCCTAGGGCGCCAATAGGGCCAGAGCCACCTCTGAACTAGAGACTGATCATATATACAAGCCGTAACATAAGCAATATTATTTTGACATAGCTAAAATTGAATATCCTTTTTTTTTAATCAACATCCACATTTACTTTTGTTCCTTGTGATAATGCGCCTACAAGTGTTTTTATCAGGAGCTCTGCTGAACTTTCTCTCTGCATGCCTTACATAATGTTTTTCCATTACAGTTTTTATATACCTTGCATAATGGATATTCTGGTATTTTAAAGCAAGGGATTATTTAGGTTTTTCTTAGAAACCACAAAATACAGGGATATAACTGCTAACAAAAATAGTCAATAAAAATTATTCAAACACAGTGTAAGTAATCACCAATTATTTACCTATATGTGCAGGAATGTTATGAATAACATTTTTCAGAAAAGTAAAATAGTCCCATTTATGATGATTTACCTTTAAAACGTACCAGTGTATCAGTATAATGAACAGTAAGTGACAACATTCTGCTTCCATAGCATCCACAGATTGAAAAAACTGCAGTTACTTACATTAAAATACAGTATGTTATGAGGTTTTTGTTGACTACAGGCCTCATTTGATATTACTTAAGTAAACCTAGATGGAGTTTAAGGGGGTAATTCATCAAGAAGCGAAGTGAGCTTCGATCCGTTCGGCTCACTTCGCTAATAGTACTATGCGCATGCTGATGTCCTGCACGCGGACATCAGCATGCACATTACAAGGATTCCTGTCTCAGCGAGACCAAAAGAGTTGCCTCGCCGAGATGGGAATCCCTTTAATGCGCATGCTGATGTCCGCGTGCAGGACATCAGTGAGCGCATAATACCATTTGCAAAGTGAGCCGAAGGCTTCGGAGCTCACTTCGCTGAATGGTGAATTCCCCCCACAGTCTACTCGGCTCACATCCATGGCAAAATGTGTGGCTGAACTCAAATCTTCTCTATCTGTATAAGCAGAATGAGAGCCCTGGGTGTAACCCCTGGTTTACAGTGTTATTTGGGGTAATAAGGATGACCAAGAAACAAAATATAATGGTATATCATCATCTCTGAATTTTTTATGTTTATAAAATCATATATTATATTTCTGGAACATCTAAAAACATCATTTTCCTACATGGTTGTTATCATAGATGTGCCTCTTTCATAAAGCTGACTGTTACCTAAAATTAGGTACCATTTTCTGCCTTTTAACTTGTTTTTTATCGAAGGAATTGTTCTGATAAGCCACCAGGTTGCACTAATGAAAACAATGCTTTGTTTTATAGTACTGTAGCTTGAGTCAGACTATGGGGCTATACAGTTCTATTACAAAGAGAGCCTGAGCCAGCACTACGCTGTCAAGAGAAGACTGCACAGACAGCAAATGCTGTTTAATGTAATCGTGCTACACAGAACCCAGCATTTTGCTGATGTAACTTAACTCTGAAAAAACAGCAAGATCTCTAGAAAGACATTTTAAATCATCAGGAGACTCCATAGTAAGTATTATCCATGCAGCGTTGGGTATTAATTACTTATTTTATGCACATAGAAGACACACCACTACACTAACACGCCATGTCCTATTACTCCCTGCCTATGAAACAAGCTAGAAAACAGCTGAGGGATTGTACCATCTGTCAGTCATTAAAAGTAGGCAATCTTATTTAAATTAAATATACAGTAACTTTATTGATAATTTAACAACAAAGACATTTATTACAGAAAATATATATATATATAAATATATATATATATATATATATATATATATATATATATACAGTATATATATACAGTATATAGGCCCTTTTTTGTTTTTAGTTATATATAACATTTTTAAAAATCTTTTTTTTTTTTTTTATCTCTATTTTTGATTGACAGAGAGGGATATGCTGCTGTGTGCCGCCTTCCTCTGGGAAATCTAGTGCAGAGAAAATTGTATGTGAATTAAAATAGCTCTCTCATACTTGATTTGAAATTCCAAAGAAATGGAATAAGATCTCTATTTTCTAATAAAATAGTACAAAACCATGTGCTCCATTTATCTTTAACATCCCTAATAATAACTGAAGATTAGTGGAAATGCTACCTTCATTACTTATGGACACAATTTAAAGCACAATGTCTTCCCCAAAGATAGATCTGCATTCCCAGTGATGAGCCTGGAAATTGCAATTGAATGCTGCCACTATGAATTAGACTGACGTGTTCACATTTGGTGATTCGTGACTGTGCAGTAATCTCAATCAGAAATAAATATATCTTTTACCCTAATGTTATTTTTCTGCAGAGCTTTGTCCCTGAAGGTTCTGTAATCTATCCAGTGCAGGATTCTCTGCAATGGCAAGCTAACATATGTGATTGCATGTTTTGTTTTTATTTCAAATGTCTTAGTAAAAATGCATTAAATGCAATATTGAATAATGAATTATTATTGGCACCTAAACACATAAGATTCTCTACTTTTTGTAAGGTTTATTATTTCTTTATTGCAAAAACCACAAGCCAAGCTCTAAGATAAATACACAGATTTGTTTGTATTTAATGTAAGATTAGACGTAAATTCTTATATGAATAAGGTTATTATTGCATGTTTCAGTACTTCCAGGAACTTAGTAGGAGTGAAATGGGAAATGTCATGTTACTGCACACCCACCTTCCTCATTACATAAGCAGTTTAACAATATGCACATCCCTTGCTCACTAGGTTTACAGCATTGCAGACTTCCTTCATTTGATTTTACATTTGCTGTTAAAAGGTTGCTGTAACTCTGGCGGTACTCTGATCAATATTTATTACATGCAGGATAGATTGTTATAGGTAATAATTCTTGATTAAAAAAAAAACAACACTTAAAAAGGTTGGGCACAATTGGTTGTTTAATGGTAGGTAATTATTTTTTGTATACTTTTAGTGCAACAGTTGCCTCAAAAATTGTGTGTATGTATATACGTGTACCTGAGACTTGAGATATATATATATATATATATATATATATATATATATATATATATATATATATATAATGTAAAGATGAGTGTTACAATACTGGTAGCATAAAAATTGTTTAACCCATATTAGTACAGTTGAATAATTAGAAAGATGAATAGTGTAGTATTATATGATACTTTATTTGGACTAACAGTTTATTGCATAAGACAAGCTTTCAAGAGATAGTCTCTCTTCATCACACTGTAAATAAGTTACAAACTGTGTAACCTTTACTACTGCTCTGACCTGAGGAAGAGCGAATATCTCTTGAAAGCTTGCCTTATACAATGATCTGCTAGTGTAAATAAAGCATCATATAATACTACAGTATTCATCTTTCTAATCATTGCAATACTTAGTGATACCTTTTTTTATTGGACAGATTTCAAGAGGTATGTTCTCCTGCTCTCAAGCCTCAATCAATACTGAATTTAGTATACTCTCACACACATACACACTGGCTGTCTCACACAGTCTGGTGGTCTCTCCCACACACACATGTTCTATGAACTTTCCTAAACTGGTGCTTTATTTTTCTGCAGGAATTTTTCTTTTCTCCATGTTTCATATAAATAAATATCATATAAATAAATATCCATGTTTCATATAAATGACTGCCTGTTTATGTTCCCTGCTCGGCTCCCTATGTTGATATACACTCGAGCTTCAGCTCACATTTAGAATCCTACCCTGTGCTCCTAGTTTAGTCCCTTCCTAACCATCTATATCCAGAGCACGTGAGCCAATGAAATAAACTAATGCGGATTAGAATGCACCCTGGCCATTCTACTGACTATAGCTTCTGTTCTATTGCTCTATAATGTGCAGATTTAGAAAAATAAATATAAAAAGTACAATGTAAAAGTATACATTTTACTGTGTTAGTAAGCAGGTAGCTCCACCCTTACGAAATACTTGTCAGAATCCTCCTTGTGAACTACCCTGTGTGGAGACTGGCAGCTGTCTGCTGAAAACAGAAAATTAATTCCAGTCTCTGCTTCTCTCTCAGTGCCTTTGGGGCCTAAAAATGCTACATCTCTTACAACTAATATGTCTCAATATTGTAAATACGAACTGTTATGATAGTGCAGCCTCTCTTTCTGTAGACTAAATGTTTCAATAACCACAATAATGAAAAGGAAATACTAGTCCAAACAATTATACCAAAAAAAAGAGAACTCTAGACACATCAGTTATATAGATGGGAACAAACAGACACAGCAACTTTCCTCAGAACAAAAACCTATACATTATTAAAAGCAAGGGCTTGCTCTTTATCGGTTGGCTTTTTTCCAGTAGTTTTGGCTTCCAGCCCAAACACACAGCTTGTAGCTTCTCTATATTGACATTGACTGATCTAAAATTTCTTCACATATTTTTTCCATGTATTTTCCTAGAAGGCGTGAAGGGAGAGTAATAGAAAGTAGATTTTTATTGTTTTATTTACTGTGCACATCAGAGAAATAGGAGCAGGGGAGGCATGTACACATAGTAAATAATCACAATTTCATGTACAAAGATAATAACATTTTCGTTTGAACAAAGATAAACTTTAGGATGTTGACAGTAAGGGGGGAATTCACCAAAGTGCAAAGTGAGGTGTGGATCCTTTGCCTCACTTCGCACTGACTGTTATGCGCTCGCTGATGTCCTGCACGCAGACATCAGAGAATGCTTTAAAGGGATTCCAGTCTTGGCGAGACCACTCGTTCCATTCAGAATATTACAGTGATTTATTTGCATTGCACAAATTGTTCTGGGTTAGCTGGAGCCCTTCCAGACTAGCTCTTGAATAAAGGAAAGGTGAATGTGACATGACTGTTTACTTTTTTCATTACTGATACACTTCCATTTCACAGATTATAATCAGCTTGAATAGGCACAATGCAAAGTGCAATCATTTGTGAGCCAATGGGCTTTGCAGGCACCACGCTAGCTGGTAAAAAACGAAACATTACAATAGGAATGTGTAACTATTGTGAAGATAAATGATTTTGTATTGTAAAGTTTAAAGAGTGTTACAAATGTTGCAGCCTTCTCTGTGAAGAAAAAAACTATTTTTTTGTTTGTAAGGAAATGCTGTTCGTTAGTAAAAAGTTACTAAAAGATACAATGTTCTGTAATATCATATAATAATAAAATGATATAATGCTGTTGCAGACCTACCAAAGGCATTTATGTATTACCTAGCTAAAGATTAACTGGACGGAATCCCCAAAATGTCTTACAACAATCCAAAAGCAAAATAAGTGTAATCATCATAATGCAGCATAATGCAGAATGTCCTCATACTCCTTCTGTTTTTACATTATTAAATTTTTTTTTATCTGATATGGTTGGCTAAGATTGCTCCCACCTTCATTCAGCAGTATTCCAGAATAATTAGCACTCTCTTTTACATATAGACATGCAGTTATGGATTTCCCTTGGTCAAGCTTGCGCACCAGATGATCCACCGGTTGGCCTCATTACTGGGGGCCCAACACCTGGTGCCTAAAAGCATGTCTTTTAGTGTTTGTAGGTGCCTAGCTACCTTTTATTTACATTAACACTAACACTAACAAACTGCTCTTTTGAAATGTCCTGCAAAACTTATATTTTATTGTCATGGGACTTATGTGCATGACAGTGTTTTCTTGTAAGCTGTTGACCCTTGCCATGGCCCAAGGTGCCTCCGTTTGACCATGGTCATCTGTGCCCTGGTCTCATGTCACTGTATACCCTTATACTGCCTTGTCAAAATTCCTGGGACAATAGCTAATTTCTCTATTCCAGAATCCTGCCTGTAACTCTGAATTCCTGGTTATTGGCTTGTTTTTAACTACACTTCTGCCTTATGATTCTGTAACTGTCTTCTCTGACCAGTTACTAACACAGACTGTACTACTATAAGCACTTTCTGCTTCCATCACTATATGTTCAGCACCATTGTTTATCCTAGTAGAGCCATTGGGAATCTCAAACCACTAAGGGCAATGGCACATGTAGTGTTTCCACAGCAGTGGTGGCCACCACTGTCAAAACACCATAGAAAATTCATAGTGATGCTGTTAAGGAATACAGTAATTAAAAAAAAATCATGTGTGCCAA
Source organism: Pipa parva (assembly GCA_019650415.1). Taxonomy (NCBI): domain Eukaryota; kingdom Metazoa; phylum Chordata; class Amphibia; order Anura; family Pipidae; genus Pipa; species Pipa parva. The sequence goes on along the minus strand of WMED01025120.1, from coordinate 4,028 downwards.
TACCTTAAAATTTGGCAATGTCCGTAGTGAACGGTCAGACCCAATGCCAAACATCACAGCAAGGCCATATTCTCTGTGACTCCCTTGAGTTGTAGGTAGCCTTATGTGACAAGAAGTATTTTTAAGTGCCAGAGTTAACAAAGCAGAAAATCAGGCTAATTAAAACAAATCTTCCTCCACATATTTGGATAGAAGAGTGTGGAGCAGTGCCATCAGTCCCCTAATTCGCCAGTCTGAAGTGGCAAAGTAAACCAGGTGAATTTGAAGCAGTTCACCTAGTCTTATTTGCTCATTTGGCACACATTGCAGCTTAGTCAATATACAGTAGTTAGAAGTACCTGTACACACATGCACACAATGATGCAAAGAGCTCCGTAAGATCGCAACTATCGTAGATGCCCAATTGGTCACTTAATCACCACTTTGCAGAGTTTGCCCAATAAGCAAATACTGTATGAGGAAGTGGAGAATAGATGTGAATTCAGAGCTATACATGACTTTAGTCAATAAGGCTCTCAGTATTTTTCTCTTTTTTTCAGGGAGCAGATTTTGTTTCACATCCGCACAAGATATTTACTCGGCTATACCCAAATCACTAAAAAAATCTTTTTCTTTTAAGTCAAATGGATTTTTCTGCAGGAATCCTGAATGGCTTTAATTTCAAATTCTTTCTAAATAGTCATTAAAACTGGTGCCAGAAAAGGTGAGAAGAAACAAAAAGAAAAGTGCTCAACATTTTATATTGTGCGGTTGGAAAGCTGTGCTTATGCAACTATAACATGAAAAGGTTGTAGTATTAAATACTTGTATGTGGGGTGGTTGCTAGCTTCTTTTTAACAAGCTCAGAAGTTGATCTTCCTTTGAGAGCAATGGCAGTGGAACAGAATGTGTTTTGATGCCGGCAATAAAAACCAGCTATAAAACTTAAAGAAAATGTGCCCCGTCACCTGCAATAGTGACTGACAAAAAGCCTTGTTAGTAACTTGCAACAAGGGCCTCCAATCAATTTTGGTCATATACAGCTTATGTCACAAATGTGTTTTGTCACAGTCACCACTGCAGACAATGGCTTGTTTTTTCTTTACATTAAGGCTAGGTTCACACTAACATATTATGGGCAGAGTATTTTTAAAAAACCCCACAGGATACGAGACAGTGATGCATTATCTGGATGATTTTTTATTTATGGGCCCTTCAGGCAGAGGCATATACGAAAAGTTACTCTGCACATTCCAAGCAATATCTAAGCATTTCGGTATCTTAATCTTTTAGGAAAAAATGGTAGGCCCGATCACCATGCTAATTTTTTTAGGTATCGAAATCAATTCAGCGGAAATGGTATTCCGGTTAACAAAAGAAAAAATGTGATAGTTATGGTTGATAGAGCATTAGGAGCCAAAAAGTTTACCTTAAAATAAATTAAATCCTTGTTGGGTCGTTTGGTATTCGCATCAAAAGTTATACCCATGGGTAGAGCTTTTTGTTGACGCATGTCCTTGGCAACAATTGGGATCACCCAATCAATACATTTCTTATCTAGGAATATTAAAGAAGATTTGCATATCTCACAAAACTTTGTATCCCAATATAATTGGCAAACTTTTTGGCAGGAAAAAAAGGTATCTAGCATTGTCCTTCAACTGTTTACTAATGCGTCGTGTAGTGTCAGGCATAGGGGCATATTTCCAGGGCCGCTGGTTCACCGAGCGCTGGCCCACAAGTTGGAAAAATTCAGAATGCATACGAAACCTAACACTATTAGGGCTTTTTCCCATGTTCGTAGCAGTTATTTTTGGGCGGAATTTTTTCACAATAAAAGAATCATATTTTATTCAGATAATAAAAGTACAATAGAGGTAATTAACTGCCAAATATCATCGTCCACACCAGTGCTTCAAGTGTTGCAAAAATTAATTCAATGTTTACACCTGAACTTGTGGTTTTGAGCTCAGCACATTCCAGGTGTTAACAATAGGATAGCTGATGCTCTCTCGTTTGCAGCTGTTAGAGTTTCAGAAGTTAGTTCCCCATGCCGACATCAGGCATCTCCTTGTTTCAGCCTCATTGTGGTCAAAGGTTTCACTGACTTAAGTCAATGGCTGCTGAGAACCTTAGCGCCTAAGGCTCAACACTCCTACTCACTGGTCTGGTGGAATTGGTTGTTGCCAAAGCTACAAATGGTTTCAAGGACCATTCCAATAGAATGATATCTACCCTAGCTTACATTTAAAAAAAAAAAAAAAGTCAGGTCAGGAGGAACCAGATCCACCCTCCAAAAGAATTTGTCAGCACTATCCTTTTTATTCAAACTGTTATCCTGGTGAGATGTAACTAAAGAGTTTTGTATAAAGGCGATAGTTAAAGGTAATGGAGTCACACGCAGTTAGATTCCGGAAGACCTGTCTTATTTTGGATATTGCAAAAATTGCTTAACAGTCTGCAAGCCATATGCAAATCACCATTGGAAACAAAATGATTCAAAGCAGCCTTTGCCCTATCCTTTTTTGGAGCTAGAACTATAATAATTGATAGGAGGGAAGAAAGACTACTTCTGCTTTTGCTGAGTTTGGGGATATTTACAATCAGCAAAGTACACATAATCCTAATCAGTCAATAATCAATGAATATGAGTTTCCTCATGCTTTTTTTCCCCGTTGTTTGCCCTGCCTTTTTCACTGTAGCTGACTTAGATGATTACTTCTTCTATATGGATGATGAGATATAATTACCATGTGATAAGATAGTTAAAAGGAAATAACAGATAACAGTGTGCATAGCAGTAGGCAGGACCTTGTGGAGCATTATCCTTTCTCCAATTAATGTCAGCTGCAGTTGTACTGTGGGCTTGGCCTGAAGAAGGTACATTGGACCTCTCATATCGGATCTGAAAAAATAATATGTTTGATAACTGAATACAATGGCAAACTAGAAAAATATTTTCTTGTCACAAACCAAATCAGAGATTGGCTTCCATCAGCAACAAGAACACTTATGTCTCGGAACAGAATGAAAGCATAAATGAAGGGATTAGAGAAATGTACTTGAAAGGCCTCAGATGGATTCACTTCAGCAAAATTATGTGGACTGTGTCAAAGCTTCCTATCATTGTCTACATCACAATTACTTTGTTCAGCATTCAAGAAACTTTATATTATGTGTCTGATTTGAAAGAATCATTCTTGTCTATTTAAGTTCTTTTTTTTCAGTTTTACAATTTATCTGCTCAGATCAAAGTGAACAGAAATAGAGGGATCTCATTACATCTATACAAGGAAACTTTTGTATGTTGAACGCCAAGCAAACAGAAGTTGGCCATTTTAATTGTGTAGTTCAAAATTTCGATATTGGCCCAAAAATGAAGTAAGACTTCAAAGCAATATACTATCAATGAGATGATTTACATTTTTTTCATTTTTGGTATGTAGACTGAAAGACCTTATATTGCAGTGACTACTTTATGGTAGATATATCTTCTATTTAACAGTAAACTCACTGTTAGCAATAAGTACAGTATTCTATGGAGGCAAGGTCACCTTAAGAAGAACGATAAGCTGATCCAGGGTGCATTAAGGTAAAAAAAAGATACTCCCTTGTTTCTTCATTAGTTTTTCTTGAATTATTGGATGGAATCAAAAAAGTTTTGTTTTTTTTATTATCATTATTATCCTTACCCTTCAGTATTACCGTACTTTTGATCAGTTGTTTGAAAGATATATGTAATATACAAATCTGATCTGATCGTATTCAACAATAAATTCATGTAAACTATTCAAAAAGCCCGGCAAAAGTTCTTGAAAAACACAGCAAAGACTTACATGGATTTATTTTTATGTCTGAAGGGTTTGTTCATCTTAGATCTGAGAAAGGAGATTGTGTTAGGAAACTTACCTCAGTCTCGGGTCCCTCGGTGCGGCGCCCGACCTGCAGCTCTTCCCGGTGCGCCTCCTCCACGCGAATGCGCGCGCACGTTCCCGGCACGCCTCCTCCTCGCGAATGCGCGCGCACATCTCCGGCGCGCGCTTATGACG
>WMED01025119.1:0-11086 GCA_019650415.1 Pipa parva | reverse complement strand
TGCTCACTACAAAAATTAGCTTTCAACGTTTTTGTTGAAAACTGTTTTTTTTCCCACTTATTGCAGCGTTTTGCATAGCAAATTTGTATCCAATAACTATATTTTATGTTCTACCTAAATAGCTTGATTATTGTATCATAAGAATGATAAAAAGCTTAAATTAAGTTATCTCTTAAACATGCGGCATGAATGAGGGAGTCGGAGTTGGGGGAAGTTGAGGAGTCGGAGTTGGGGGAAGTTGAGGAGTCGGAGTTGGGGAAGTTGAGGAGTCGGATTTGGGGTTTTGGCTTACCGACTCCACAGCCCTGGTGGCAGTCTAGCAGGAATATATCTCCACGGATACTTTGCCTCACACAGATTCTCAGCACCAGCTACAGCCACAGCTCCCAGCTTTCAACTATCCAATCCACATTCATTGATAACCCAGCTACTTTTGCAGCTGATCTTCTTTTTAATTAGGCTCTAGCTCACTCCTGTTTACCCTGGTTTCAAACAGAAGGTCAGAGTAACTGGGGTAATATACAATCCATTACACACTTCACTATTCCATTATATAGAATAGGAGTGAGTGGTATTATAAACGGTTGGACATTATTTAAAGCTGGGATGCAAGATTCAGCTAATTATAAAAACAGCCTGCAATGCAAGATCAAAATTTCTACTCATTTACTGAGAAAAATACAGATACAACAGTAGCACCCTTTGAGGAACATGCCAAGGAAGAGTTTGGTGCTGGAAGCTATGTTTTGTCATAGTAACTGAACTGAAGTGTTTATATGATTTTGGAGTGCAGGCTGTTTGCTGTTAGATAAATTGCTCCTTTTCTACTTCCTACTTGTGATGTCACTAGACAAGCAGTTGTCACTTCCACTCTGTAGCAACAAAGCTGTACGTCCAAAAATTCTGTTTTAAGAATACCAACCCCAGTTGCTGCCTGACAACACAAGGCAAGGAGAAGTGTTTGTCTAGTGAACGTTTGCACCTATATTTGTGAACAGACCATAAACCAAACATTTTCTAGAGCTATAAACCCACAGAAACCAGCTAGGCACTTTTTGAAAAATAATCTTTGTTGTATTGTAGCGGAAATTCAAAGACAATTTGCAACTGTTTTTTTTTTTTCTTTTAGAATATTATTATGTACAACCTACTAAAAGGAATTCCAAAGTGAACATCCCCTTTTAATGTTTTGTTAATGTTTAATTACATTTAATGATATGATATATAACCAGTGGCAGTTGATAGTGATATACATGAAGAGTAATGATCGTGAGGCTAGTCTCTATTGAAATCATCTGATATCCAGCCAAGGCAAACACTGATTATAATGTATGTGAAGCCATTCTCATCTGAGTCCATCAAGTGGTGCCATTCATCTGACAAGTGTCTGTGGGTGAGACATAAATCCCAGAGCCTCAATGAGCACTTGATTGAACCTTTTCAATGGCCTCCATCATCTAGTTGTTAATAACGAGTAAAAATGCAGCACTGGTTCAGAAATACCTGCCTATATTTCCAACTAAAAAAGGAATGCTAAACTCTACACATTATCCCTTTCAGTAAACTCACCTTTTAGCAAACACTGGAACTTTTGCCTATGGAAATGTAAGGTTGTCCTGGGAAAGTTGCATCATAATTAGCAATATGCAGATGTATCAAAACAGATGCTTACAGCATGGAAATTTTCAGGGGGAAAAATTCTTTTCCAATTTGAATTTTATGTTGAATAACTTTTAAAAAATCAAAAACAAAAAAGTCAGAGCCATAAAAATAAGAATGGCCTACTTAGATTATTTCTATTTTTTGCATCATTTCACATTTAGTTTTTTTTTTTTTGCCTATTTCGCTTGCTTTTTACACCAGTTGGAGACATTTCTAAAAGCATCAGCAGTAACAACGCATGGAAATTTTAATTTAATTTTTAATTCTTTTAATTTATTTCAGCTCAAATTCTCATTTCTGATTTTTTTTCTTAAAAAAATTGTAAAAATATCAAAAAGAAAATCTGGGCTGAAGGAAAAAAAAACAGATGACTTTTTAACCTTTTTAGAAATATTTCCTTATGTATAGAGAAGTGCGCTTTTTGGGAAAACTGAACTGTAATATTCAATGTTGATAAATACTACTGTGAAATGTGTTGAAATTGAAAATCTCACGCTGGAACCAACCGCAATATCCCAGCTTTAAAATGTAATTCAGTATGTCATGTCCTTTAATAAATATTGTGTGTTTTTCCCTTATTCGTTCTGGGTTTTTTGTTTGTTTGTTTGTTTTACCATTTTGATTACTATTATTATTATTTTGTGGGGAAAAAAACTAGGAAAAGTAAAATCAAGGTTAATGGAAAAGGCATTAAAAGCATTCATGAATTAGTAAAAATAAAAAATAAAACAGTAAATATATTTGGCTGAGGAAAATTTCAAAAAGAAAAACATTAGAAAATGCCCCCTTCTAATCTATTTTACCCTAAACGGAAATGTAGGAATATTTTTAAGTATTATTATATTGAAATGTGTTAACTTCTCCAGACCTGATAAAAATATTTGGACATTTTTTGTTGGCAAATGTGTTAAATTAGTCAGACAATTGTGGTGGGGGGTGGGGGGGGGGGGCTGGAGATGAAAGCAATCACAAAATCAAAATGTTTGTCATTGTGAAAATCTTTATTTTCCAGTAAAAATAATCTGTTAGCCTCTGATTAATATGTCTGTAAACATCACAAAAAAAAACAGAGACAAAATTGGAAACAATAAATTTGAGACCTGTTAAACCTTAATATTATAGCGGGTTGTTCTCCTTGGACTAATTATTAAAATGTATTACAAGATAAACAAGCCCACGTTTTGATTATGCTATTTTTTCCATCACGACATTTCGATTCCGACCTGCTGGTATTTACACGCTTCTTTCTTTCCTTTCGATTTCCCTGAAAACTTCTGATCTGATGTTAAACCATTATTTACTATGGAATAGGTGATTGTGCAAATTTGTAAATTCCACCAATATGCATCAGAATGTCGTCAAATTATCACTGAAATGTTACAATTAACATAATTTTTTTTAATCTATTTTGACTGAAATTTTCTTTTCAAAATTTTTTTAGAAATTAACAACAACAACAAAAAAAAATCAGAAATAAAAATTCAAATCATTTTAAAACTTTTCATAAATATTCTTTTTAGTCTCGCTCATACTCCTTCCAGTTTGTCATTTGGACGGTAATCTGTTTGCTGAGCTCATTGACCCCAACAAGTAAAATGTGTAGACATAGATTTAAAAAAAAACATTTTAATTAATAGAAAATAGAAAAATTGTATGGTGACTTTAGATTATGACTATTTAAAACATTCCGAAAACAGACATATAAACCTATAAGGTGAACTTTCTCTGTAAAGTACATTAACGCCAATTAATATCTTCTGGAATTTTACCATCCATATACATCTTGTTAAAAAGCTATTGCATCACCTTTATCCGACTAGAGGCAAATCACAACACCTATAAATAAAAATAATAATAAAGTACAGTCTCTAATCATCACTTCTATGTTTATATAATTCCTGCCTATTCCCAAACTCTCATTATCTATCCCACATTTGTTCTGCTGTTGCATGGTCTACAGTCAATGATCAAAACCACCATTTGTAGAATGCAAACAGGCTTAAGGCCTTTGATGAAAACCATCACAGGGAGCATGAGAGCAGAAGCTTAGGCAAGGTTATTTTCAGCAGAATGGGTGTGCTTTGAGGGGTTGAAGGAGGTGGGGGGGAATATATCTAATGTTTTATAGTTAACACAAGCAGTCTACAGTTTATTTGAAAGGCTTAAATAATGAAGAACAAATGTAAGGACTTTTTTTTTTTAATCAGTTTTTAACCCTTTTGTCGTCAAATGGGCCTGGTGTCTTTTAGGTGATTATGGCAAAAAAATATATATTTTAAAGCAATAAAATCATATTTAGAACAGTGATGGTAAAAGTGGGAGTCTACATTAAAACATAACACACGGGTTAGTATATTTACCAAGCTGACTGTATTTGGGCTTGTGCTCTCGATTGTAAGCTTTTGGAACAGGGTTCTGATATATTTATTTTAACAGCAATCTTACCTTACTCGCAATCCAGATATGACTCCATTTCTACTATATACACTTTACTTAATACATATTAAAAAAAGACTTCAATGTTTCAACCCTCTCTATAGGTCGTTTGTCAAGATGGCATTAGTCCTTCATATATAAATATATATATATAAAAATTTGTGTCTGTGTGTGTTTAAAATACAATGTAATGATCATTGTTTAAATATGTTGTTAGAGACACTGCATTGGGGAAAGGTTAATGAACACCAGTCTAAAGAAGTCAAAATGTGCGTGCCAAAAAGAGTTAAAACACTGACTAGCCACATCTTAAGCTGGATTGTAACAAATAAGTATGGGAAATACTAAGGTATTTAAGTGGCCACCGGACCCCATGGGACTGTCCCTTAACTCTGACTGAAATCAGTCAAATCAAATTTGTCATCTTTAAAAAGTTAGGAGACATTAATGGGCTGTTATAGTGAATGATTAATATAAGGGTTAGAAAGCAACTGAAGGAAAAACCATATGCAGTTTCATTTCCAAGATTAATCAGATGAAAGGCAATTTAATGGTTAGCAGCACACGCAGGCCTTCGGATCCAGTGAAACAGGCCGCTACGTCTATTTCTCTCCCGCTGTAACGCACTGAGGCACCACTAGGCAATTGACACAAACCCAGACACTAATAATCACCTAGTGTAAACGTGTCAATAATATGGTTCTGGTACTCAGTCCTTGCTTGCCTAGTTCAACACGTAAAGCTCTGCTTATCGGCTTTCCATATTGGTCTTTACTAGCTGACTCCACAAACACATTACTAAATGGGAGAGGAGGGGTGTAGCATGGTTACTTTAAATGAATGCATCTAGTCTGGATTTTCATGGTTTTTGTTTGATTTAAAGTTTTGTTTTGTTTTTTTAATTTTGATTTGTAAAAATACTGGTAAAAAAGTAACAACTGGATATTAATTTAGTAATCAATTGAAACCATTTCCCTATCATCTGCATTTTAAGCAGTAAACCAAAAAAAAATTATCCAGCTCTCAAAACTATCCATCGGCCAATATTCTAGCAGGGGTTATGATTTACAAAAATCAATTTATATTCAAAAAGATTCATTTGCAAAACAGATTCTCATTATTTCAACTTTTACAAATCTATTTTATACTGGAGGAAAAAAAAATAAAAAAAAATTTTTTAGTCAGAGATTTTCATTCTCCAGATGTCATCGGTAATAGAGAAATGCTTTCTCAGTATTTCATCCCTCTGAGACATTTAGTGGATATTTATAAACATTAAAAGTAAAATATGGTACAAAATATTAGGTTCAGCGCTTTACTGTTTTTTTTGTTTTTTTTTTTACCATTTCACTAGTTATAAAAATGATCAGTTTTTGGCAACTTTTCAAGTTTTTCCATAAACCTTTTTGCAGCAATTTTTCCAGCTGTGACCATTCCCCCCCCCCCCCCCCCCCCCCCCCCCCCCCCCCCCCCCCCCCAGTTTCCAGTGTCTACTATCAGCACTAATATGCTTTACATAGAAACTGCTGACCACCCCTGACCTTACATAAAATATTAATTTCTATGGATAGGTAGAAGTGGAATTTTGAAATTCTCATGAAAATACTACAGATACTCCCTTAAATAATATTGAAAGCGCCATATCAATAAGTGAAAAAAGTGGACAGTACATGGAAATGAGTATTTTTTTTAAGCTTTTTTTTTTAGAACTATCTGAAAAATATTAAAAATCAAAAATTGGGGAGGTAGATTTTTTGTAACTTTTTTGAAATATTCCACTTTGACAATTCTGCTTAGATTTCAGTTGTCATTGGTTGAGTTTCATACAGTTTCTTTCATTATTTCACACATTAGTTAACACTAGTTTTCATTTTCAGTAGATTTATGTTTCTTTCTCACCCTAGTGGTACTACTTAAGATTGTTGTCAAAGCAACTGTTTTTGTCTCCTCCTGGCTGTGTCATTAAGCTCTGTGTTTAAACAAATTATTTTCATAACATACATGGGTAATGTTTGTTTGTTTGTTTTTTTTAATCTGATCAATCCAGATCTTCTTCAGTTTTAATGATTTTTATAATTGATCAAAGTTATTTTTCACGTAGACAGATATTTTATTCCTGTGGCACTTATTAATTGTCACTGGGTTTTTTAAGTTATTTTTCCGTTTGTAATTCTTGCAATGTTAGACTCAATACTAGAAATCTGGAATAATATATCCACTATCTATTTTATTTTTTTTGTTTTATTCACTTTTCCTATTTTTCTTTTCGTTTTCTCAAATAAAAAAAACCAGGCATATATATGGATTTAAGATTTGTTTCCATTGTGCCTAATTATTTTACTGCTCTTGCCTTTCCTGCCATGTTTTTAATCGGTGATCGGTTAAGCAATTTTTCAAGTAAAACTACATTTAAAAATGACATTTGATATTGAGAAGTACTGTTGGGTTAAAATGATTCTGTAAAATACAAATAGTTGTGGCCAAAAAAAAAATGAATATTCAACTTATTAAAAAGATATGGATATATTTTTATAGCAAACTATTGGAAAAAAGTGTTCCCCCCCCCCATATGATAAAAAAAATGCCTAATCATGCCTAGGGAATCCCTACATTGTCATTATGCCACTTGTTATATTTTGGGGTATATTTAGAAAAGACTAAAATGCTGCTTTTTTCTCAGTTTAGTTCACCCAAATTTTACTTTCCAGTTTCAACTATTACCTTTTTAATAATTTTTTCCATTTCTAATTACACACCTTTAGGTAATTTGTACACAGCGCATGAACACACTAGATCAGTGATGCCCAACCTTTTTTGGCCTGGGGGCCATATAAATTTGTGACTAGCATGTCACGGGCTGCTTCACAGTCGCAACTTCACAAGTCACAACCGCGACAAATTTTAAAGTTACAACTGCGACAATTTTTCATAGTAAAGTTGCGACTGCGACAATATTCTCATTATAAAGACGTGACTGCAACAGTAGCAGCCTATTGCAACTGTCTTTATCTGGCGAATTTACACTTATATGCAACAATTCGGACTTCGGAATTCAGACCACAGGCCGGGAATGCATTGCGTCATGGGCCGGATATGGCCCGCGGGTCGTAGGTTTGGCATCACTGCACTAGATGATGTTCAGAGTATTTTCAGGCACCACTCTGCATAACACAGATCAAACATGTTGACATGACGCAACTTGTCATGCAAAAAATATTTAGTCTAAACAGAATTGGGCGCAATTTAATAAACTCGGAAAAGCCCAATTTTGCTTTTCTGAGTTTGTCCCAAGAACATATCGGTTGTTTGCGTGGTAAAAATCGCTCGATATTTTTGATTGATGTTTACTGGCCGAAACGTTTCAATTAAGTTTTTCAATCTAATTTTTCGATGAAAAGGTAGCCATACTTTACATTAGTAGTATACTTTCCATTTGCAGTATCGAAAAATCGAGATAAAAAAGCTTGATCGAAAATATCCGTCGGTAAATATCGATCCGAAAAATATCACGATATTTACCGTGAGAAACTTCCAAGATCTCGCAGGAATAAACTCGAAAAAGTGAAATCGGGCTTTTCCAAGTTTATTAAATTTCACAAAGTATTTTCTATCTCCTATTTATTAAAACATTACTTGCTGTTGCCATAATGTTCCTTCTGCCGTGAAAACTATTATCTGTTAAACACATTTGAAATAGTGACCTCTGGTGACCAAATTCCCATGAAAATTTGTAGAATGCTATATTGGTTTAATATAATCATGTACTTTTTTAAGAACGGTGATATTTTGCTATTTACATTTCATAGATCATTATTTGGCAGGAATATGTTTCTGAGTTGACATAGTTACATAGTCAGTAATTTTGAAAAAAAAATAACTCTAGGTCTATCAAGTTTTATTTAAAAAGAGAAAATAAATTGGTAAATATAAAATAGTTCACTAGAATTGTTTTGAAGTCTTAATAAATACTGATAGTTACAAAATGATACAGGATTTTTTTTTTTCTAAATATGCAATATGGTAAAAATAGTAAATACTACAGGGGCAAAGGGTGTCAAAAATATTTTTGTCTCCTAGAGTGACTAAATTGATCTGTGTGTGTATACCAGGGGTGGGCAAACTACAGCCCGCGGGCCAAATCCAGCCCTCCAGAAGTCTCGGACCGGCCCGATGGCGGATATTAAAATGGGGGTGTGGCCTAGCACCATAGGTGTTAGTACGCTAGGCACACCCCCTCCCCAGCCCTTCTGTTGCCATCGGGCTGTTCATGCGGCCCGATGGCGTAAACGTTTGCCCACAACTGGTGTGTACTATCAGGGGGTGAGGTAGCACCATTTGCCTGCAGGATTTTATTCCTTTTACCAGTGGGATGAGGAGGAATTGAACCTACAATTTACAGCTACTGCTTGTGTAGTTGGCTAGAAAGATTGAATACTAGGGTGGTGATATAAAAGTTCAGGAAATCTTATAAACCCCTTGTCTTTCCACTATCACTTTTTTCACTTTTTTCAAGTGACAATTATTTATCCCCCAACCTCTTAGGGTGGACAAACATACATTTCATGCTCTGACCTCCATAAACCCTATAGTACATAGATAGATTATTCCTGGGTCTGAGATGGGTTTTATACTGGGTATTTTAGCGCAGGTTCCTTTGCTGGAGAACCATGAAATTTCCCTTACATTTATTCTGCAATTCATGAAAATCAGCAAAAATAGCTGTGCTGCAACCCTTTATTGGGTATTCAAGTCCAATATACAACGTATACAGCGTACACCATGTATATTGCACTTGATTACCCAATAAATGGTTGCAGCACAGCTTTTACTGGTTTCCCTGTAGGCAGAAGAGGCAGCTGCTAATGAACCCATTGGCAGAAGGGCCCAGTGTTGCCCCAACTATGGTGGTGGCAGCCCATACAGATTTTGTACTTGGGCCCATTCCAGTGTATGTTACTCATTTACTCTAAGCCTCTGGTAATTTGAGTGGGTGGTCATCAAGATTCTGAATATATCCTTTCCCTGCCAGAATGCATAGCGCCGCCTGCTAACCTGCTTCAATGTTTTAAAATCCAGAATGCAATGTAGACTATTGAATCATCAAATACTCCAAAGAAACCAAAGTGGCCTGGGGACAGGAGAATCTGCAATTTGCTAATTATGAATCAGAAGTGGCAGAATTCTGGTAAACAGACACCATGTGACAAGGGTCAGTAATTCATAAGAAATTAAAATTTCCTTATATGTCTCTGTACACGTACTGGACATATATAAAAGTTGGTTAATACTTGTTTCATCTCAGTAATTTGGGTTTTGAACAAATAATATAAGCTTCTACCCCATTTAGATAATGGTTGGTACGCTCAAATCCTCTGTGTGAAGAAAACTGTCACGAACAAGGGGTGCTCAGACATAGGCAAAAACGGTAAAGTATTAGAAAAATCGGCACTCCCAAAAGTTAAAATCAATATCTTTGGATTAAAGATATTGATTTTAACTTTTGGGAGTGCCGATTTTTCTAATATTCTACCCCATTTAACCAAAAATTTATTTTACTACATTACTGTATCATTTGGCTCTAGCAGTGGCTTAACAATAGGGGTTGCAGAGGTTGTGGGAGGAGTCCACTCGGCGGCTCCTGTAATTCATAGTTAAGCCACTGTTTATCAATTAGAAAGATGAGTACTGTAGTATTATATGATAATTATATGATCATTGTTTTGGCCAACAGTTCATTGTTTAAGACAAGCTTTCAAGTACTTAATTATTCAACTGGTCTAATATGGCTTAAACCACTTTTGTGCTACTGTTGAACACTGATATTAATGTGGGAATGAAAAATGTTGGAGATATAGCAATATGAGTGACTTGCTGAAACAGGCTAAATTAATTAATAGAAATATAAGTGGGGGTTATTTACTAAGGTGCGAATTCGACTGTCGAAAAAGCGGATTCCCATAGTAAATCCGTTACAATTTCCCCATTGTAAAGTCGCGACAATTTTTTTTAATGTTAATATTGCGACAATTTTCCCATAATAAAGTCACGACTGTGACAATATTTTCATTATAAAGATGCGACTGCGACAGTAGCAGCCTATTGCGATGGTCTTTATCTGGTGAATTTGCACCTATAGGCAACAATTTGGATTTTAGTGAATAACCCCCATTGTGCCACCACCCTGCAGTTTGGTGGGGAGGGGGGGTTTGACATCTGCCACCAGACTCCCTCTCCTTTCCATTACCATGATTGCCTAGTCAGGTAGGGGGATTAATTTCAGATAAGAGGGGGCAGTGCAGGCTGAAGACCATCATCTTCCTGCCTGACCTACCATTGTCTAAAGGGTCTAGATTTGTTGTCACTCTGCCACTCTTCACCACTTAATATAAAAATACTGGAATTTCTTCAAGGTCATTGTTCTTTGCCATTGCTACTTCCAAAAGTAAACTAGTTCCTGTTGTAAAGAGGCGGTAAGAGCTCCTTTATCATTTTGGGGCTTAATCATGAAACACAAGCAGGTTTCAAGCTGTGACTGGAGAACCAGTCACTACTAGTGAACTACTTGTTTTGGGATACTTTGTTATGGGTTAATTGGTTGTTTGGAGGCTCTGTTAGTGGATACTTGGTTGTTTGGAGGCTCTGTTAGTGGATACTTGGTTGTTTGGAGGCTCTGTTACTGGATACTTGGTTGTTTGGAGGCTCTGTTACAGGATACTTGGTTATTTGAAGGCTTTGTTACTGGATACTTGGTTGTTTGAAGGCTTTGTTACTGGATACTTGGTTGTTTGGAGGCTTTGTTACTGGATACTTGTTTTTTTATTAGAGGCTTTGTTACTGGTTACTTGGTTGGTTGGAGGCTTTGTTACTGGTTACTTGGTTGGTTGGAGGCTTTGTTACTGGATACTTGGTTGTTTGGAGGCTCTGTTAATGGATACTTGGTTGTTTGGAGGCTCTGTTAGTGGATACTTGGTTGTTTGGAGGCTCTGTT
>WMED01025117.1:0-11086 GCA_019650415.1 Pipa parva | reverse complement strand
ATGTGAGAGTGTCTGTGCATGTGTGAGAGTGTGCATGCATGTGAGAGTGTCTGTGCATGTTCATATAATTGTGCATCTTATAGTCTGAAAATGATGGTCACCCGCTATGTGTTACCTGCAAGGCTCCTTAATACCTTACTACTCCCAAACAGGTTTGCTGAAGGATTGTCAGCCTCTTAGCATATATCAGCTTATTTTTAATTTGTTACTAAAGGGGTGCACCCATAAGTAACTGCTTGTTGGCTCCCCAGATCATTGCTAAATTCACCTGGAAACTGCTCTGCTAATTATTTTAATTGACACAGATTTACAGTTGTGTTTTAGAACCATTTTAGATTTAGGTTTATAACATTAATGTTGCTTACAGACATCAGAAGGCCAGAAGAACTATCTCTAATCAGACCCTTGGAGGATTCAGTGAAGAAGAAAAAGAAAAAAGATAACAAGGACAGTGTGCTAGATGAAGTTATCAATTTAGACAGTCCTCACAGTAATTCTGGATCCTTAGGTAAGTACACTGAACTGTGTGGCAACTATTGTATATATTCCTCCCATATGCTTATTCACACATTTATAGTCAATTTGGGCAGGCAGGAAAGTTCTTAAGCCATTATAAAAAGTCTGCACAGGAGAAGGGAAAAAGGGGAAAGACCACACTTCAACTATTCCCAGTAATCGGGATAGTGTAGGTAAAGGTGCTAGATGTATTGTCTTTGAATTACTGTTGATGCTTCTTATGTAGCAAGGACTATATAAATGGTCACTCCTGACAAAGAGAAATGCAAAGAAATGTAAAATCAATTTCAAATGTAAAAAACAATACAAAATCAAAAATCACTAATGAACTCCACATTCAAAACCAGGTTATTGCAATTTTCTTACTGAAATTAATTTTGGCATAATTAAATAACTGTTGCTGTTGCAGCTAGTCCTGGATTATATAGCAAAACAATGACTCCAATGTATGATCCAGTCAATGGGACTCCTGCTTCATCCACAATCACATGGTTCTCTGATAGTCCACTGGCTGAGCAAAGCTCCAACATATTAGCAATCAGCCAGCCACACGCATCTCTAGACATACTTGCCCAGATGTATCAGCCTCGGACATTAGTGGATAAAACAAAGCTTAACTCAGGGTAAGTCCACTTTTATATTCATATTCACATCATTTCACAAAATAAGATTGAAAAATTCGGAAATTATTGAGTTGCCCAGACAGTAGTGAGGCTATGGACCATTACAGGTAGTCCTCGACTTATGATGTTGACTCGTTCTTACACGGAGTTATAAACCGAATTTCGACGTAAGTCGGACCATACATTCATATACAGTACTGTACCATAATAACATTACTGTACTGCATACACTTAGCCTATCCAAACACCTATTCTAACACCTATAATTACACCAAACCTACACCAAAAACTCTTGTATAAAGCATCGTAACCACGAAACGACGTAACTCGAAACCGTCGTAACTCGAGGACTAACTGTACACTAGATCTGAGCCTGTGAACAGCCTCTTGGACCTTAAAAAATACTTGCCTCCCTATTAAAATGTTTGTTTTCAATCCCACCCGTGTATTCACCTATATGCCTTATTCCCAACGTGTGGAGTTGTGCATTTACTCCTCTAGATCATCTTATTTTTGAATCTGTGAATTCCCAGGACACCAGAGTGGGTTCTTCCCCACCATCCCTGTAGGACACTGGCACACAATTATGCTAATAAAGTGTCAGGCAATCTAATGGGTTAGAGTAAAATCTGATGATCTGCATAGTTGAACATACAGAGAATATAAAAAGTCTACACACCCCTGTTCAAATGCCAGGTTTATGATGTAAAAAATGACAACAAGACAAATAATTTCACAACTTTTTCCACCTTTAATGTGACTTATAACCTGTACAATGCAATTGAAAAACAAACAGAAATCTTTAAAGGGGAAAAATATAAAATAAAAACTTATAATAACCTGGTTGCATAAATATACACACCCCTAAACTAATACTTTGTTGCAGCACCTTTGGCTTTTTTACAGCACTCAGTCTTTTTGGGTAGGAGCCTATCAGCATGGCGCATCTTAATGTGGCAATATTTGCTCACTCTTTGCAAAACTGCTCCAAATCTGACAGATTGTGAGGGCATCTCCTGTGCATAGCCCTCTTCAGATCACCCCACAGATGTTCGATGAGATTTAGGTCTGGACTCTGGCTGGGCCATTCCAAAGCCTTAATCTTATTCCGGAGAAGCCATTCTTTTGTTGATTTAAATGTGTGCTTTGGGTCATTGTCGTGCTGAAAAATTAAGTTTCTCTTCATCTTCAGCTTTCTAAGAGAAGGCCGAAGGTTTTGTGCCAACACTGACTGGTATTTGGAACTGTTCATAACTCCCTCTACCCTGACTAAGGCCCCAGTTCCAGCTGAAGAAAAACCGCCCCAAAGCATGATGCTGCCACCACCATGCTTCACTGTAGGTATGGTGTTCTTTTGATGATGGGAAGTGTTGTTTTTGTGCCAAATATACCTTTTGGAATTATGTCCAAAAAGTTCAACCTTGGTTTCATCCGTCCATAACACATTTTCCCACTCTCCCAAACACATGTGGGAAAATGTGTTATGGTCGGATGAAATCAAGGTTGAACGGCATAAGATTAAGGCTTTGGAGTGGCCCAGCCAGAGTCCAGACCTAAATCCCATCGAACATCTGTGGGGTGATCTGAAAAGGGCTGTGCACAGGAGATGCCCTCGCAATCTGTCAGATTTGGAGCAGTTTTGCAAATAAGAGTGGGCAAATATTGCCACATCAAGATGCGCCATGCTGATAGGCTCCTACCCAAAAAGACTTAGTGCTGTAATAAAAGCCAAAGGTGCTACAACAAAGTATTAGTTTAGGGGTGTGTATATTTGTGAAACCAGGTTATTATAAGTTTTTTATTTTATATTTTTCCCCTTTAAAGATTTCAGGTTTTTTTCAATTGCATTGTACAGGTTATAGGTCACATTAAAGGTAGAAAAAGTTGTGAAATTATTTGTCTTGCTGTAATTTTTTTTACATCACAAAAACCTGGCATTTGAACAGGGGTGTGTAGAATTTTTATATCCACTGTATTGTGCTGGTTGATCAGATACTGGGAAGCCTTGGACAAAGGATTCAGCCAAAATCACTTGGTGATTTTTCTCCCTTCCTAGCAAATACAGTACATCTCTCACTAAACAGTTATTGTTTGCCAAACTGTTCTCTTTCTTTATTGTGTCCATGAAGCTATAATCAGCTAAGAAATATGCCATATGTATTTATTTATATTTCTTCCCATTCTTATGCTATAGCAAATAGTGAGAGGGGAAACAGAGTCACTCCAATTATGGTTGTTTCTCTCCTGCTATGCATCTAAGGTACTTTATGCAACTTGTACACTGTGCACAGGTTATTGATACTTTGTAGTAACTGTAATTAGAAAATTTCCAAAGTAATTTGGAAATTGCTTGCTTTATAGTCAGGCAGAACAAAATAATTTTGTAGACTGCAAACCTCAAAATGTTACACAGTCATTGTAATGATATATAAATTAACCTTACACAGGTGGATTATTTAAAAGTACCCCAAATGCATTCATATAGGGCCGGTTTTAGCTATGGGCGGTGTGGACGACTGCCCAGGGCGCAATCTATTTTGGGGGTGCACGAGCGCTGTCCATAGTTAAAACCGGCCCTGCTTGTAATGTGTTTCTGCTTATCCAGTTTTGACCCCTGACAACTCTGCACATTGTATACCGACTCAGAGCGTTTCTCATGCCTGTAAATTTACCTGTGGTCTGCCTGCTCAGTCGCACTCGGTTTCCTTTGTCGTAGGCTTCCTCCATAGTTTCCTGAAGAGGCAGGGTAACAGTTGCTCTGCTTCTCTGCACCTCTGCACTGAAGGTAGTGCCGGGGGTAGGTTCTGGTGGTGGTGGTCCGGAGGGAAGGCTGCTGGTGGTGGTGGTCGGTCCGGGGGAGGGGGTTGGTGCTGCCCAAAGCGTAAATCTAGCCAGAACCGCCTCTGCATTCATTGTTACTGTATATTCAATCTGTGCTTGTGTCTATATAGTATGATATTTAGTTATTTAGCCTTACAAATTGGGCTTTCAGGTGTAATTCCAGACTAATTATTATCTATATCACCATAGAAAACAAAGAAAGTGGGTGAGGTCTGTTTAACAACATGGCTGCTATTAGTAAAAAAATAAAAACCAAGAAAAAGAAATAACATTTATGAATTCAAATTCAAAGATAACATTTTGCCGTATTTGAACAACTGCCATGCCAATACAAATAGAAATTTTTATTTTTTGGGTGTTACAGGTCCCATTAACTAGGCTGTACTTTTACAGAAAAGGTTCTCATATGCAGCTATGACTAGGAGGCGACCTAACTATGGTAATTGGCCAGTAGAATTTTAGATTGGAGCGACTGTCTGCAATTCAGCGGGGTGGCCTTTGGAAGCTGAAAGTGATAGTTGACCGTAGACTTAAAGCAGTAATTGGCCATTTGGTCAGTTATGATGGAGTTTTAGATATAATGGGTATAATGATATGCTTAGATAATTTTACTCCTCTTTTTGCAGGTGGCTGGATTCTTCCAGATCTCTCATGGAACAAGGCATACAAGAAGATGATCATCTTTTGCTTAGATTCAAGTACTACTCCTTTTTTGATTTAAATCCAAAGGTAAAAATTAATTTTTTTAAACCTATCTTATCCACTGATAAAAGTAAATTATAATGGAGGAAATTTAGTAGAATGATGCTGGGATACAAAGTGGACAGACAGCAATAGCAAACAACAAACGAATGAAGACTCTGGCACTCCGAAATAAATAAAATCATCCAAAATTTATTGTAATAAAGTTGAAATCCAAGCGTCATGGTGGTAAGATAAAAGATAAGAGCACCCTCTAACCGGTTTCGCGCGATCCTCTCCTTTCTCTAGACAGCAGCAGACAGGATGACAACCAGACAATATTACTTTAATATTACTTTGGCTCAAAATTTAACTGAGAATCTGTTAGAATATCCTATTTTCAAGATATATTGGGTCACTTAGACCAGCAATGTTCTGTTTTTTGCCCCCATTGATTTGATTTTTACCATGTTTGTACTACTAAATAATGTGGCCATGGGTGGATCACTGCTAAGAATAATGCCTTGACATATTTTCAAGCAATGCCTTCCTGGTACAAAAGAAATCCGTGGGAATAATTCAAGGCTAAGTGCCACACATAGTAAAATACTTTCATATAGCCTTAGCCCAAACTATGTTTGGTTACAAAGCTGTGAAAATTTCCCACCAATGTCTGTTGATCCCATAATAAATAACCCCTGGTTGATTTGTTTCTCTTCTGAAAAGATTATGTCATTGCAGTTAAATTGTGATGAGCATTACAGTTTTAGGTCTTTGTTAAAGACTATGTTTAAAGGTGACCCAAAGTAAAAAATCAAAAAAGGACAGTTAAAATAGTTACCTTATACAAAGCCGATTGATTACAGTCACAGCATGAGCTGTGCTGTAATTAGCCGGCAGCCAAAGCTTCCCCCGACGCCTCCTTCACAGCGCTGGCTGACTGAGAAGCCAGCGCTCAGCTCCTTCTTCCTGCTTCATCGGCTTCTACATCATCACACTCATTGTGGAGAGCGTTCTCTTTGGCCCCTGCAATGAACGTTATGATGTTTAAGCCCTAAAACACCAGAGGTGTAACTAGGTGGGAGGAGCTAAGACAAGAGAGTATAGGTGATACCTTTTATTGGCTAACAAAATAGATGGTAAATACAAGCTTTCGAGGCTCCTAAGGCCTCTTCATCAGGCAATAATGTGGAACTGAGAATGACAATTTTATACAGAAACTGGTACATCATTACTAAATGTTATCAGTTTAACATCAAAATAATCACAGACTGGAACAAAGCAATAAATTCCAATGAATCCAACAACAAAGCCAAAAAGACTAATGCTGTATAGTGAGATATTATCAGTGAAACAACATTGAAAGGTGAGAGTAGCTGTTGCACTGGCTGCCATTCAGCCAGCGCTGTGAAGAAGCATCGGGGGGGAATCATCACGAGCCGGCTAATTACAGCACAGCTCATGCTGTGACTTTAATTATTCAGCTCTGTATAAGTAAGTATTTTAACAATTTTTTTAATTTTTACTTTAGTTCTCCTTTAAGCTTTATGTAGCTTGTGTATATGAGGTGTCAGGCCAGCCTGGTAGATGTATAACTGCTGTATATGTTTCTGTTGCCTAGTATGATGCAGTTCGTATAAATCAGTTATTTGAGCAAGCACGATGGGCTCTTCTCTTGGAAGAAATTGATTGCACTGAAGAAGAAATGTTAATGTTTGCTGCACTGCAGGCAAGTATGCTACATAGAAAAAGTTGATCAAAGGGTACCTAAATCCTGTGAAAGATTCAGCTAAAAGCATTATGGGGGTTATTCACTAAAGTCCAAATTGTTGCATATAGGTTCAAATTTGCCAGATAAAGACAGTCACAATAGGCTGCTATTGTTGTAGTTGCGTCTTTATAATGAGAAATATTGTCGAAGTGTTGCAATCTTAACTTTAAAAATTGTCGCAACTTTATAATGGGGAAATTGTAGTGGATTTGCTATGGGAATCCTCTGTTTGCGAATCCAACAGTCAAATTCGCACCTTAATGAATAACCCCATATATATCTTATACAAAACATTTTTTTCTGGCTTCATCAACCCAACAACAATAAAGTCTGGTGATTGTAAAGTTGCCCCTGGAACTAGACAATTTCATAATCTTCTTAAGTCCTCTTCCTTGGAGCAACATCTATGCACATGCTTGGTCTATACTTAGGTCTTGGGACAATATAGGTTGATTAGAAATATTTGAAATATTTATTCACATACTCACTCTGTTGTAAATTTGTTTATAGGATCGCTTTATATTTCAATATATTTTTATATGTAAGCTTATTTTTACATTTTTGTGATTTATCTTTAACATAACCAACAGAAATAAGTTAAATGGTCATTCTGGTTCATCTGCATCTTCCCCCTAGCGCAGCTCCAAATGAACATTTGTCACAGTATGTTGCAGGGCCACTTAAAGGTCCCAAATTATAAGAAATCTAAATTTAAATTTAAAAAGTTAAATTTGTATAGCTTGCATAAGAGGCCCTTTAAATTGGATTTACGGCATGTAAAGTAAAATTAATGGGGCATATTCATAAAAATCCGAACACTCGTGTACTTCTCTCATATCGATTTGCCACTTCTCCAACACTGCTTATTCACAAGACTGCAATGTTGGAAATTATAGAGCTCTTTGAATTACTTTGCACACAACCTTTGCCTATTTACTAAGCATCTAGTATGTTGAACTTGGTAAGACATACTGCTCTGAATTTGCCAGTTTATTTTCATGGTTTTGTAATTATGGCTTGCATTCCTATGATATATACGAGGATGCTGCTTACTGTAACTATAGTAAAGGATTACAATCATTAATATGAAGTGGATGTAAAAATTTTCCTTGTAAGTAATGCTGGTAGTAGTCGAATGTGGCTGGAGAAAGGAGAAGAAATGTGATTGAGTTCAGGAGAATATGAAGCTTAAAGGAGACCTAAAGTCAAAAAATATAAAACAAGTGTAAAAATACCTTATACAGAGCCAGTTGATTACAGTCACAGCATGAGCTGTGCTGTAATTATCCGGCTCCCGATGCTTCTCCCGACGCTTCCTGCACAGCGCTGGCTGACATAGAAGCCTGTGTGCAGCTTCTTCTCCTTCCCCTTTCTCCTTCCTTCTTCACAGCACTGGCTGACATAGAAGCCTGTGTGCAGCTTCTTCTCCTTCCCCTTTCTCCTTCCTTCTTCACAGTGCTGGCTGGCAGTCAGCACTGTGAAGAAGCGTCAGGGGAAGCATCGGGAGCCGGCTAATTACAGCACAGCTCATGCTGTGACTGTAATCAATCAGTTCTGTATAAGGTAAGTATTTTAACACTTGTTTTTATTTTTTGACTTTAGTTCTCCTTTAAAACCAACATTCGTCACTTATTTAAAGCCGAATATATGGAATCTAAACTATAATTGAAATGTCAGTATTCTAGAGTTTTAGAGGGATATACATATAGAAAATAGGAAGTACTTTTGTCATTCAGCCCATTTAGTCCTTTGTTAGAGTATTTACAAAATATTCCAATACAGTAGAGTGAGAAATGCACACAATAAATGAAAAAAGAAAACTGGAGGAGTGGATACCCCAATAAGGTCTAGCGCCTAATTGAAATCAAGAATGATAAATTCAACAAAGCATAAACATAAATAGTACAATAAAATAAAGTGAAGTAAAATAAAGTGAAGTAAAATCAATGTTAAAAAGTCCAAAAAGTCCAAATATGAAGGTATCTAGGTATAACCTGTGATGGTTTTTAATCCTCCTGCAAGCAATCCTCTGTGGACAGACTGCTCCAACTGTCCTCAGATGTACCAAGGAAATTTTTTTCGTAAAAGACGAAGAAGAGGTTGCGCTGGAGTAAAATTGCAAAAGACAAGGAAAGGGAGGGAATCTTGCGTAATATTGTTTGTATAAGTGGATGGTGCTAAGTTGAAGTTCACACAGTGAGAAGTGGGGTCTCTGTGACGATTAATTCAATAGACACTGTGCTTATTAGAGTGATGAAGATTGATACAATATGATGGACAAACACTTATAGTGCAATTTAATTGGTATCAAATGGCTGTGTGAGAAGGAACAGCAGGGGTGGTGGATAACCTGCCCCCCTTAGTGGAAACACTCACCAGATGATACTGGCTTTAAAGCATGTACATCACACAATGGATTTTGCAGACTGGATGGAGTAAAATTCTTGCAACGAAATTCTCAGAAAAGGAGTGAGAAAAAGGACCATGTAATCATCCAAAGGAATAACAAACAAATTTATTCAATAATAACTTACATCTGAAGTAAAAATCAACCAGCGCTTTGGCAGGATAAAAGTCTCAATGGCAAGGACTGCTGCTTCTCTACGCGTTTCACCGACTATGTCAGCTTCTTCGTCTTTTACACAATAAATGAAGTTCGCAGGCAGTCCGATCTCTGTATAAAACAATCCATACACCCAACACGGTTAACTTCATGTATATGTAAACAGGGTTAACTTCATGCATATGTAATACAATGCTTTTAATTGACTTTTCATAAATCTGATTGACATACTGTTTTTTTTTTTATATGGCGTAATTATTCCTAATTGCATTAACACAGTTGTAATAAACTATTGCATTGTGGTCAAATTGTACTTATTTTAATGTATTCATTTTATAGTATCACATACACAAGCTCTCACTATCAACCGATGCTTTTGAATTGACAACAGATGGAGAAACTGACGAGATTGAAGCAGCTCTATCTAATTTGGAAGTTGCATTGGAAGGAGGAAAATCCGACAAAATCTTAGTAAGTCAGTTTTCTTCAAGTGTGTGTGTGTGTGTGTGGGGGGGGGGGGTAATCAAAGACAAAGGTGGGTTATTCACTAAGGTGTGAATTTGACTGTTGAATTCTCAAACTGCAGATTTGTCATTGCTAATAAAGTGATATTCATCCTCTTTGTGCGGTTTTCAAATTATATGAGGATGTAATATGAGCCCTCATAGAAATTCACACAATACCAAAGCATTGGTATCAATGCAAACTTTCTGACTTATCTCTTACACCAAACTATATACCATGTATGACACACAAGAAGAGGGTGGTCTTAACATTGGCTAGTAGCATTGTAAATGGCTATCTACATAGCTGGGAGTGTTTCATGCTAATTGACCCCTGAGTTCATTGGTGCTTTCTCTGTTAACCCCCCCAGGTACAAGCCCACCCATCATTCACAGTGAGAACAAAGAACAGATAGATTAAAGTAAATGTCCATATATAGAGTTGAGTAAATGTCCATATATAGAGTTGAGTAAATGCCCATATATAGATTCAAGGCAACACATGCTGCTTACATATATTGCTACCAGATGGCATTAGAAACCAAACCTGAGTATAAAGTATAATTTAATCAAACTATATCTCTTACAGATTCCCATAGCAAATCCGCTACAATTTCCCCATTGTAAAGTCGCGACTGTGACAATATTCTCATTATAAAGATCGGACTGTGACAGTAGCAGCTTATTGTGACTGTCTTTATCTGGCAAATTCACACCTATACACAACAATTCGGACTTTAGTGAATAACTCCCATAATGTGTTTATAAGCTCTGGGTCTGGTGTTTTAGCTGTGATTTTTTTTTGTCTCTGAAGTAAACTAAAAAATACATTTGGTGTATATAAGAAAAACCTAGGCAAGAGGATACACAGGGGAAAGAAGGTGGGAGGGAGTATTTGGGACATAATCATAAAATTTCTCTCAGGGCCTCTGTTAAATGATTCAGATTTATACTGAGTTATACCCAGGAGTACCTATAGCTTGATGGGTAATAGAGGTACAGAAGTTTACCAGTATTCTATATACAGACACACCTTTTCAGTGAAAATGACAGCAAAGCCTTGTGTAACTTCATTTTCACGTTTCTTGTTAATTTTTGTAGGAGGATATCACAGACATACCAAAGTTAGCAGATAATCTGAAACTTTTCAGGTGAGTAAATTAACATCTCAAGTAATTTTCATTAATGTAGACCAACAACCTGGTCAGATCATTAGATTGTAAGCTCTATGGGGCAGGGACCTCCATGCTCTTGTTTTAGTCACGGCCTGGCACTTGTGATGTATCCTCATAATTTTATGCTTGTAATTTACTTCACTTTTAAATAAAACCTCTTAGCTGGTCACTGGGCAAACACAAAATACTGGAACATCTTTAATGCACCTTGGTGTTACTTTTACAAGTGTCTGCTACTCTACTGGAGGGAAGGAACTCCATCTTTTTTATGTAAAATTCCTTTATTTGTTGAGTAAGTGGTGAAAACTGTTGGCGCTTCTTAATTTCTAAAACAAGATCTGCTGTATGAGCTTTTTATATACAAATCCCAAAATCAGAAAAGTTGGCACGTTGTGTAAATCGTAAATAAAAAC
>WMED01025114.1:0-11087 GCA_019650415.1 Pipa parva | reverse complement strand
ATTAATACTTTATTTTAAAGCTGGAGTCAGAGTCGGTACATTTCTTCCGACTCTGACTCCAACCAAAACTAACTCTGACTCCGACTCCACAGCCCTGGCTGTAAGGCAGCAGTGCTAACCACTGAGCCACAGCACTGCCCAGCAGATTGTGAAAAGAAAACATTTACATATGTTTTGCAAAAAAATCTGTTGATACAAACATGCCCTTCCACACTAACGCAGTGACAAGAGTCTGCACTCCTTACAGATATTAGAGGGGTTGTCCATACAACTTGTATATTTCTACTCAGGGCTGCCATCAGAAATAACGGGGCCCCAGCATGTTTATATAGAACCTAGTTACACTACACACTGTCTACTTACACTGATCAGTACCCAGTTAGTACCCATACTGTATTTACTCACAAACCTACATTTGACTATCTAGCTGGGCCTCTGGTTTGCCAAGTTTATGGTCCCCCCCCCCAGAATAGTACCACCTATTGGCAGCCTTGTTCCCACCCCCACAGCTGTGTTTGGGTAGCTTGTATTGTGAATCTAAGAGAGCATCACAAAGATTGAATTTTGCAAATAAGAGGGACTAACTTACCTTGCGTAAACTGAAAGGATAAATCTGTGATCAGATGGTCAGTTTGAGTATTACTGGTATTCTTGGTGAAAATCTTGGACACTTGATTCAGTTGTTGGGTTCCCCGTCAACAGCAAGATATTTCTACAAATGATACCTTTAAATTATACCATTACATTCAGCACACTTACTTATATGTCTATTGTCCTGGTTAACAGACCAGTGGAGAATGCAAAGTAGTTCAATGTATTCTCTATGTGATAAACCATTGCCCTTATATTTAAAAGGTATCACGAATCTGGTTATTCTGCCTCTGCACAGGATTTCTATCTTACATGCTACACTAATTAATCCTATAAGGCATCTCCAGGCTGTACTGCAAACACCAGATTTCATACAACTCATTGTTTTCCCTCGGCTGTACAAACGGTTTTGTAAAACAGACGATAACACCGGAAATAAGGATTAAGGACACCCCCGAATGAAAGACACCCCAAAAATCATTTAGTTAATGCTAATCTATGTACACATTATATTGGGGCAGTTTCTCTTCAATTAGATTTAATGAAAGCACTGTAACTGCCCGCTGTGTATTTAAATAACTGCCTTGCCAGTCAAAATAGGAACTTTTTTTTTTTTGGTTGTTACTGGTCCTTTAATTAGGCAAAGTTACTGGAGCTCTTGATATAGAAGATTCTTGGGAGCATTTGTAGAACATTGACTCAAACTGGTAAACAGTGACAAATCTGTAGTATTCACAGTGGAAAACATACTGTCCTGTATTAAAGAGGAATTAACACTCACTTTATCTAGGGGTGAGTCTTAAGGGGAAGGGGGTTAAGAAACTGACTGGGGTTCTAGGGATGCATCCTGCTTTCACTATCAAGCGGATATATTTTGCTCCGTGATCCTCTTCACTTCCTGCTTCCTGTTCAGACGCAAAAATTCTGCTTCTTAACATGTCTACCTCAGTGAGCTTGGAAAGGAAGCAGGAAGTGAAAAGGATTTCAGAGCAGAAAATTTCAGCTTGCTAGTGAGAACAAGAGGCAGTGCTGGAGAGTACAACCCTGATTGGTTTGTATCTCCCTTTGAGAATCAAACCTACATAAAATGAGCTATAGTTCTCCTTTAAAAGCACCATGGATTAAAAAAGGAAGAGTCTAGTAATTTATATCAAGGCAAAATCACAGACTTGGGCCCTGGTTCACATAAAGTACATAGTGAAATTTGGGAAGGTTCAGCATTTCTAAAGGAATAAAAGCAACGGAGAATGTTATGAAGACAGGTTTGTTTACAGCGAAGACAATGTGCGTAAGGGGTTACCTGATCACGTTCTTTAAATAAACGAAGGACCAGTCCGGCCAAACTAACCTAATCTGCTTTGATGAAGAGGTAATTAGATCAAGGCTATGCAGTTGATATAATCTACTTGCTGTTCCCTCACATAAGTCTGGTACATAAGAATAAGGCACTAGGACCAGAGCAAAAGTGTTTTGTTTGGATTTAAAGGTGAGAACCTCCCAAAAAGAATTGTATTTTCCTACACCTGATGGCAGAATGATTGTGGAAGGTCCCCTAACTTTGGTTAGCCTGTCTTGTAGCCTTGAAGAACCAAAACTGTAGAGAACATTGTAACAATTCTGTTACAGCTAGCACAAGACCCTTAAGAGGCTGGTTAAAGCTGCCCAACACATTGTAAAAGTCTCCCTTCCAAATATGCAGTTCATCTACAACAAAAGAGGTCTTAGTAGACCCAACCACTTTCTGTTTCAGCTTTTGTCTTATGAAAAGGTATTAAACCATCCAAGCCAGAATCACTAGATTTAAGAATAGCTTCTGTCCATGTGTTGTTAAACTGGTAACACCAGTTTCAACCAAAATATGAACGCTCAAATCTGACCGTTGTTCTATTAGTGATATGTTACATCTATAAACAGAGCTTAATTTTAGAGACTGTTTAATTCTGTTGAATATGCACATATCAATATTTATTCTTTTGTTTCCTGGCAGTGTTTCATTGTATTGTACAACCTTGTATTAGTATAATTAGTTTAATGACAAAGTTGAGTTGAACGGAATAAAAACAATAAAAAGATTCCATTTGGATTGGCATGGCAGTTATTACTCCACAAAACCTGAAAAATAAATGGTTGAATTTCTGATTTATTTTGCATTTTCTTTTCACTTTGCTGGTTACAGCCATTTTTAAAATTTGCCAGGGGTAAAAATGTTTGTGTAGCCCTGGCCTTAAAGTGATACTGACACACAAATAAAAGAGCAAAGCATAATACAGCTTGCCTGAATAGTGTTTTTTTTGTTACAAACACATCACCAGTCTGGGAAGAGTTGTGTAAGCAGCCATTTTGTGTCCAAAGCTTGTTAACTTAAGGTACTCCATGAGTTGTAGTTTTGCATAGTTCTACAGCATTGGCCCAACAGTAACAGCACGCTTGATAGAGAGTTCTGAAAAAATCTCAACTGGCACAAATTTTTATTCTTTCCGGAGACTGATTATATAAATCTGCAGGGATTTCAGCATGGTTCCATGCGTGTACAGGGTGAATGGTACAGCTAAGCCTTTTACCTACTACCTCTAAACTCAAAGGCATAGCAAGTCAACATGCTGCTGTTTAATTATAAACAAGTTTAGAATCAGAATATTGACCATTCATATCAATGAATACATGCAGCAAATAACGTACCAGAGATCAATCGGACCAATTTTAAAATAAATAAAAGATGGTAGTTCTAACTAAACTTGCTAGATTATCTCTTTTAAACCAAATACATGAAATCCTGTAGCTGCAGAGCTATTCGTTCAGATTTAAGCTACAAACTACTTGGGTTTTTAAGGGGCCGTACAAGACGCATGAATTGATGATTAATCAGCACTATTAAAAGGGGATTTTACACAGTTCTAGTCTAAATGGTTTTATTAAAGGACCAGTGACACCAGAAAAATATTTTTTAAAATCCTACGCATGTGTTTAGCATGGGTAAAGGTCTCCATTTTATCCATTTGCTTGTCTATAACTCTTGCCATTTTGGGATAGTCTTCAGTGAAAGGAAACGTGTGATCACTAAACAGGAAAAAATTCTAATGGTCATTGTGAATGATTGCAGGAACTACTGGGGAAGCATCTCACCAGGAACCAGTGAGGTTTACCTGCTAAGATGCCTTTCCCATTGGTTCCTGCAAAACTGCTTACTTAAATTAATTTTAGAGTTAAAAAAAGTATAAAAGCCCCACTCCAACCACAGTGATAAAAGCTTGTAGATCAGACCCTACATGACAGAAACCAGGTATTGTTTTTTAGATCACAGAAGCCACTGACAGAACACACCTTATAGTGGGTAACCACTAGAAAAAAGATGTTTAGTACCCACAGGTGTCAGGATCTCATCAAAATCATGTATTTTAACATGAAATTATTTTATTACAATATAACTAATTACAACTTTTACATCCAGACTGCTTGTTTTATTTATTGTTTTGCCAGCCCGCTTATTTTTATTTCAAATAATGATGTACAAGTAAACATTAAGACACGTAAACCTAAAAAGCATAACAGGTTTTTTTTTTTATACTTGTAAATATATATATTTTATTAATAATTAACATCAAAAGAAAATCATATACACAGCAGTTGTAATTAAAGCCAAAATCACAACAAGCAGATTAAATTAACAGTTTAATAATGTAAAATCCCATGAAAATTGGCTTGTATGCACATTGAAGCAAGTGTCAGTAAGTGAATTAAGATCCACATAAAAAAAATATGAACAAATTAAAATTCAGTATTATGCTGTGCATAAATCAGCAAATCAAAACACTAACTACTAAATAGTTTGAAACCTAAAGCCTGGAAAAGTGACTGAAAGGCCTGATAAATCTGAATAACCAATCAGAACCTTGCAGGTGTGCAATATACTTATAGACTTGCTGGCCACCTGCATCTTTCTAATAACTCTTTCTGAATTGTTAGTCTTATTAATCAAGCCACTTAATTGAGATTCCAAAGAGATCAGCTGATGAGGAAGTAGCTAAGTCAAGAGAGTGAAGTTTCTGTAGGAAAGCAATTATCAATTCAAAACTACAGAAATTAAGGAATTAACATAGACCATTAGCTGGACACTCAATTGTTCCTGTACAGGGGAAACAACAGTATAAAATAATATGCCAAGTGTTTCTTCAACCTCAATGAACCAAATCAATCTTGATGTTGGTTTGACTGAAAATATTAGTCACTGACTGTAATGCAGCTCTGCTCTTCAATTATCCTCTAATTTGACTGTTGGACTGACAAGATTGATTTGGTTCTAGGAGGAAAACATTGTTAGGTTAAAGAAGCACAATAAGAAACTATTACATACGGTAAAGTATAAGACATAACAGACTCTCTGTGAAAATAATTTATCTGTTAGCTCTAGTATGCTTCTTTGCTGTTGCTAAATGTTTGCTTAGAGATGCAATCACAAAGCAAAATGGTTCTTAGCTCTGCTTTTTTTAAATTCTTCATCAGATTATTGTACGGTATATATGTATGACTGTCTGTTCTTGCATGTACAAACCCATTTCATTAATATCCCCATTAGTAGACATAAAGTTGCCCTTCTTTGGACATTTTCAATAACGTGTGAAAGTTTCCACGATTATTACTTTAACAGAAGTATTCACCACAAAGCAAAACCACCAAATAATTATGATCAGTAGGATCAACGTTACAGTTTAGGATTGTACAAATTCACTATTGCTGGAGAAAACAAATAGAGTGCCTTCTACTCAAGTAGAAAGGAAAACGTACAGAAAAGGAGTGTTATTCTGCACCCAATAGTTACACCTTCAACTTCACTTTCTTTACTTTTTTCTTTGGAAATGAAGCTAGACTACTTCTATACATTTTAGAACTAAAAAGAAAAAAATCCTATTAATACAATATAAAGTTCATGCAAAGCAGGGCAGGAACATTTTGGCATGGACTACAGCATTTCTACAAATCACAAGAATTTCAATTTGATACTACAGAAAGTGAAACAAGAATATATCCAAAATACTGCAGTAAAACTAGCAATGGTTACGAACTGAAAAAAAAAAAAGCAAAAATAAAATCACAAATTGCTGTGATTTTCTGTATGACAGCGTGTCCACTTGAATGGCAAACAATTTTCATTTTCTTTGCTGTAAATAAGATTTCAATATCTGAAATTGGCAGCAACGTAACTAGAAGAAAAAAAAAAGGTTGAACAAACAAAGAATGGCCGTGAATACAACAATCGGTTCAGTCACTGAAGATGTCGATTATTCTGGATATTCAATCGCAAATAAAAATGGTTCAGATAGAATTCCCTGGGCCGCACAGTGCTTTTAAGACCCTTCTGGAGACCAGTGGGTAAAGGAATCGTCTAACAGCAATGAAAACAGATCACATTCTGAGGTTTATTGATTGTTTATAGGCTTATTATTCCTGCCACATCAAAGTGCTTTGTTGTGTATCACATGGACAACATTTCTAAGGGCAGCAGCTTTCTTGTATATCCCCAAGAGCAGGGAAAACTGAATGCAGCAATAGAACGGCACAGATGACAAAGCATACTCTGAACAATGCAAGATTTATACTTCTTCTGGTTCTGGGTCCTGGCTATCTAAGATCTTTCGGTGAGCTTGTCGTAAGTACTGCTGCTGCTTGAAGTATACTTTGAAGGCTCCTTTAATGGCAACAAATGCTATTCCACCCTGAAACAGAAATGACAATTGAAATCAAAATCTGCTCCAATCTCTTCTCTGTACTAACAAAGCTTACGTTTGATCGCAGAGAGGTTAAATCTTTAACCTGAATGGGTTTATTGTCTACACAAATGCTAAGTGAAATGCTAAAGTAAAACTATTTTCAGCTGTCTAAAACAAACATTTTTCTAACATATTATAGTTATTTGTTTATCTTTCCTACCATCACCTTCGTGTTTATTAGCATTCAACTTTCTCATCTGACTAAATAGTAAAGTTTAAAAAATGTTACATACAGTTGAAACCAGAAGTTTACATACACTATATAAACAGACATATATGCCTGTTTTCATCACTATCTGACATGAAATTAAAGTAAACAATAACTATTTTAGGTCAATTAGGATTACCAAAATTATTTATGTTTGCCAAATGCCAGATTAATGTAGCAGAGATTATTTTAAGGGATTTTTAATACTATCTGCAAAGTCAAAAGTTTACATACATTTCATGAGTATTTGGGAGCAATGCCCTTACACTGTATGATTTGGGTCAAACATTTTGGTTATCCTTCCACAAGCTTCTCCCAATAGTTGCTAGGAATTTTGGCCCATTCCTCCAGACAGAACTGGTGTAACTGAGCCATGTTTGTAAGTCACCTTGTCTGCATCATCCTTTTCAGCTTTGCCCATAAATTTTCAGTAGGATTGAGATCAGGGCTTTGTGATGGCCACTACAAAACATTGACTTGGTTATCCTTAAAGTGCCCATGTACCAAGTTTCAAAACTAATACTAAATAAGGTTTTACTAACAAAATAAAAATTTTTGTAAATATATATGTATTTTTAAAAATGTACCTTTATACAGCGTTTTTCTGTCATCTTCCCCGTCAGCCTGACTTTTCTTTCCCTAGTTGGGTTGAGATAAAAGCTTGATTGACATTATAGCTCCTCCAATCAGATCCCTGCTAGATAGGTATTTAAGGGATCTGATATTGTAGGAACTGTAATGTCAATCATCATTTTGCCCCACCCAACCCGGAAAAAAAGTCAGGCTGACTGGGAAGATCAGAGAAACACTGTATAAAGGCACATTTTTCTTTAATGCATATATATTTACAGAAATGTTAATTTCATTAATAGAACCTAAATTAATTTTAGTTTAGTTTTGAGGGGACAGGTACACTTTAAGCAACTTTGTAACCAGTTTGGCAGTGTGCTTTGGGTCATTGTCCATTTGGAAGACCCATTTCAGCCCAAGATTTAACTTCCTGGCTGATGTCTTGAGATGTTGCTTCAGTATTGCCACAATCTTTTTTTCTCATGATGCCATCAATTTTGTGAAGTGTACTAGTCCCTCCAGCAACAAAACAACCCCACAACATGATGCTGCCACCCCCGTGTTTCACAGTTGGGGTGGTATTCTTAGGCTGCCAAGCTTCTCCCTTTTTCCTCCAAACGTAACGATTTTCATTATGGCCAAACAGTTCAATGTTAGTTTCGTCAGACTACAGGACATGTCTCCAAAAATTGTAGATCTTTGTTCCTGTGTGCATTTGCAAACATTAATCTGGCTTTTATATGTATCTTTTGGAGTAATGACTTCTTCCTGGCAGAGTGGCCTTTCAGCCCATGTTGATACAGTACTCATTTCACTATGGATAATGACACAATCTTACCAGCTTCTGCCAGCATCTTCACAAGGTCTTTTACTTTTATTCTTGGGTTGCTATGCACATGTCAGACCAAAGCAAGTTCATCTCTGAGACACAGAACCCGTCTCCTTCCTGAGTGGTATAATGGCTGGACATTCCCATCTTGTTTGTACTTGTGTACAATTGTTTGTACAGATGAATGAGGCACCTTCATATATCTGGAAATTGCACCCAAGGATGATCGAGACACAAACACGCACGCAGACATACTTTCACTTCACTGTATACAAAAATGGCTCCTACCCCTGTAGCGTGCGAACAGAGAAACTCTCCGACAGCTTGTGCGGTCGGCTTAGCTCAGAAGAAGTCTGGGAGGGGGCATGGCTTCATATTATCAAGGAAGTCAGGCTGAAGCAGTGAAGTGTTACAGAGGGATAATTATTTCTGCCGAATGAAGAGGTGAGTCAGGATTTTAGTAATAGTTTTTTTTCTTTATAATACTTTAGTGGGGCTCTCTCTAAAAATTGGGTTTACTTACATTTTTAACTCAGATGTTGCCAATAAATCTATCAGAAGCTTCCAAACACGACATCATCATATGGGCTGTCCAAAATTCTTTAAAGGCATAGTAGTCCTAGTGTATATAAACTTTGCTTTGCAGAAAGTATTAAAAATGCCTTAAAAAAATTCTCTCTTTTTCATTATTCTGGTATTTTGCAAATATAAATAATTTTGGTAATTCCTAATTGACCTAATATGAGGTTCCATATGTTGGATGGTGAGGTGGCAGCGCTGGAAAAGAAAAATGAAAGGGGGGCAAAGAAATTGCCCCTAGTGTAATACTGTCAGGTGCTGTTGCAGTGCAGTAAAGGTGCTGTATTTATTATTGCGTATTTTGGTGGACCAATGTTGTGATGACGTGTGTCTGGATGATTTAATGGAGCAGGGAGAAGGTGTGTTGACGTGCTCCTATCTGTGCCTATCAGTAAATGACTTGTTTCTTTTAAACTACATTTATGAGACAGGATGACATTTCCAGAAAAACTTAGAGAATTGCAAGTGTCAGAAATCCCAGTTATATTTTCTGTTCTTAAAATCAGATTTTTTCTTTTCTACCTTCATATCACTTTTGCTGGCAGGCCATCTCAACACCTGATGTACTTTAAGTGCCTTATAGAGAAAGCTCCAGGGGTGGTCCATCTTTCTCCATTTTATTCTAATTCACCTGAGAGATTTCAGGAGCTGAAGGTTTATGACTGTCCTCAAAGCAATTTCTTGCACAGCAGTACAATGGAGGATGCAGACTTCTTTTAATACAGCAGTGAAGTTCAGTCATTATTTAGATGGAAGAATGCTTTGTGTTTTGAACATTGTGTGATTTGGCCTTAATGACAATTGCAAAGACTGCTGTGACAAAGCAATTCTAGATACAATGGTTTAGATTCCAACCTGGCACGTTCACATTCATCTGGCTTGATGAAAGATTAAACATGTATTCCATGTATGTAAATAGTAAGGGTAGCATCAAGCACTTACCAAATGTCACTACAATATATATAATCTATATTAAATAAGGGCAGTCTGAATCTGCTGATGCAATTTTGTGCACTGGATTTTCCTGGATAAACTGTTTGCACAAAGGCCAAACAAGGTACTGATAGCTTCTTTAACCTTAACGGAAATTAAATATACTAAAATATGCATAGAATATTTTTTCAGTTTATATTATTTACTAGTTTCCATGACTTACAGCTAGTTTTGTTTTTTTTAAAATAAAGTTTACTTCTCTATCATCTACTTCCACTTTAGCGGTTCTGTTTGGGATCTTACGCCAAGAATTTGATTAAAAGGCTTTAATGAATCAGAATCCAGCAAGAGTTTAATTTCAGACTTGCTGGCCACCTTCTGTAGTGTTTTTTTCAATCTTCGCAAGCCAGGGGATCAAGTCAGTGGCAGAAGATTCCAAACTGATCAGCTAAAGAAGTAGGTGGAGACAGCAAGTGCCTTTGTTAAAAAAAAAAAAAAAAAGTGGCTATAAATTAAAAACTAGTAAAAATGAGCAAATAAATTATATAGCAAAATCATGTATTTAACAATGGCAATTAAATGGACTAATAACTGTACAAGGTTGAACTGTTCCTTTAATACATCTATATTTTGTTAATTATTTTATTCATTAAATTCGTTCTAAAATCACTGGAATTATATGTGACTTGTAAAAAAAAGAAATAAAATGAATCAGTCAAACAGATCTGCCATCATTACTGGGCCCCCCTAACATTTACACTACAAACTTTATAGACATACTGCTTTACTGCCCCTATAGACCATCAGTTTTATTGGACAGTACTGGCTGGGCCCCCCTGATTTACTAAGCTGGTGGCAGCCCTCCTGCCAAATAAGCATTAAAAATTCTAATTTGGACAATAGAAAAACTGATATAATCATTCATGTGATCTCTTCATTTTAATTCTTGATAGTAACAGTTATTTCTACCTTGTATCTCCTGTGAAATAAGAAAACCCCAAAATGTTTTAGAATGACCTAAATCCTTCTGAAAATGTTGGGATTCCAAGGACAAAATTCCAGAGTCTGTTGCCTATAGAGTACATTTAACTAACTGTAAATCCAAATGAATGGCCCATCATCTTCCAAAATCCAGTAGCACAACAAAAATAAACTGGAGAAAGAAGACTTTCTTACCAAGATTGTCCTTTGTAAATTGGAATTAACAGTACTAAACATCAGTTTGCCAACAATAGTGGCAATAGTGGGAAAGACAAGGGCCCCACATAATATCCGTGTAGCAGAGACATGATCTGCCAACGGGTTGGCTTCAGCTGGTACCCGAGGAACTGGGCATCCGATTCCTGAAAATAATAATACAAAGTCCATTATACACAAGAGTTAATCACCAGCATTAAATACCAATGTGACAATGGCTGGTTACTATAATACACTATGGACTTTTACATTAATAAAGCCAAACTAACAGTATTGTATCACATAGTAACATAGTTTATAAGGTTGAAAATAGACCCAAGTCCATCCAGTTCAGCCTATTTTCCTGCAATGTTGATGTAGAGCAGTGTTTCCCAAAGTTGGTTTGTTTGTGGCCCGGTTATTTTTGTGCTTATCC
>WMED01025113.1:0-11087 GCA_019650415.1 Pipa parva | reverse complement strand
GTGGTGGAACTTGCACTATTGGTGACTGACTAAATACTTTTTTCCCCCACTGTATGCAGCTCGGTACAATTCAGCAATACAAATATATAGTACAGACATGGAAAAGTGCATTGCACTTTACAAGTAAAAATATCACATGGATAGATCACTTTAATTGCTATGTTGTGGTTGACACAAGAGGTTGGAGGTCCCTGCTCCATAGAGCTTAAAATCTAAATAGAAGGAAGACATTACATACACAGATGGATTGGAAATAAGAGCTGTAACAATGTGCTTAAACATTGTTCAATAAATACATATTCTAAGCATAAATAACTAATTAAGAATAAAATAAAATATAGAATAGAATAGAATAGAATAGAATAGAATAGAATAGAATAGAATAGAATAGAATAGAATAGAATAGAATAGAATAGAATAGAATAGAGGTTTATTGTCACTGGAATACAATGTACGGTATATCAAGTGAGATTGAAGATGCGACCATAGTACAGAAATCAGTTACAGATAGTAGTGTACATAAAAATAGTGCTAGTGCTCCATAAGGTAAAGGGGTATAGAATTCCAGATGTATGGGGCAGAAAGAGAAAAGGGTTTAAGAAGAGAAAGGGTGGTATTTGTGTGTGGCATGCAAAACTGGTTGCTTTGGGAGAAGCACAGTTGATGTTGAGGAATGTAAGGGCTTACGATTGAGGAAATGTAGGGAAGGGAAACAGAGTGAAGTGCCCTACATGTCAGAAGGAGAACACTGTAAATTATTTGCTTGTTTACTGGGAGTCAAAGAGCAGAGAGAGATTGGGAGAAAAGCCTGTCCCTTCTGAGGAGAGAGGGAGAGAATTCTGGCAGAAGAATTGAGAATAGACTGGAGCAGGGAGAGGTGGGAAGATGGAAGGCCAGATAGAAGAACATTGAAGTAGTCCAAGTGGGATAGAATGATTGCATGCATGAGGGTGTCAGCAGTGGAATGAGAGAGAAAGGGTCGGATCTTGGCAATGTTGTGAAGGAAAAATCGACAGGTTTTAACAGTGGTGGAGATGTATTTAGAAGGAAAAGAGCAGAGACAAAAGTGACCCTGAGACAACGTACAGATTTTTCAGGGTTGATGATCGCATCATCAACTAGAATGGAAAAGGTAGGAGTGGGTCCAGATTTGGGTGGAAAAATAATAAATTCTGTTTTAGTGAGATTTAATTTGAGCTGGCACTTGCCCATCCAAGAGGAGATTGCCAGGAGACAGCTAGAAATTTGAATTTGTATTTGTAGATAAAGTGGATGAGAGAGGATGGGTTTCTGTAAGGAAAGGACAATCAATTCCAAACTACTGAAAATAAGTAAATAATATGCAATGTAAAAATAATTTATTTTACAGTGGCTACTTAGTGGCCAAAATAACAGTTGGAGACTGAACTATATAAAATCAAATGTAAATTCTAGTGTTATTATAGGGTTTTCTTTAGCATCATGTTAGCTATTCCTCTTGTTTATTTGCCTGTTTTTGGAAAGCTTTAGGAACTAACCTCTTTGAGCTCAAGTTCAGTTCCATGAAGTAAGCCAGAGAGGAGGCATGCACACAGCAAGCAGCATAAAAAAATGAGTCAGGGAAATGTTGTGTAGGGTCTGATAACCTGGAAATTAGTAGTTGAAACAAGCCAGGGTTGAATAAAAGAGAGTAAGTAACAGGGAATGTCAAAGATTAAGTATAGTCAGAAAAATATATTTTTTTAAGGGATAGGACAACAAAACAAACTGTAGATCAGTAGAAAAACAAAGCTGTTCTGGAAACAAATCTCAAGTTTCAACCTAACTAATAAAGATTGCAGGAAAACTATTAACCCTGTCCTGCCTAGAATCCCAACAGCTTAAATATTTCAGTTTCTTAAAACAAAATTGTAAGGAAGTCTGAAATGCATTCAGTGAATCCACTGGACCAATGGAGGATGACTCCACCTGGGGCATGGAGTCTAATGAGCACCCCAGTTTTCATCAGAGGACCCTGCAGGGGAACTTGGACTTTGTTGCTGGGTGCTCACAGGTTAAGGTCCCATGGGGAGTCCCTGGAAGTTGATGAACAGCCACTGGAACTGACAGGAGACACAGAGGATATCTGGAGAAAAAAGAATCCCAGTAGAATAGCAGGAGACTAGGCAAAACTGGAATCTCAGGGGTGTAGCAGGAGACTAGGCAAAACTGGAATCCCAGGGGTGCAGCAGGAGACTAGGCAAAACTGGAATCCCAGGGGTGCAGCAGGAGTCTAACACAAACAGTAGTCGCAGGAAACTGGAAACCAGGAACACAGCAGATATAAAGCTCTTTGCAAGTGATAGTAGCAAGTGATTAGCTCAGATGCAGGATTCAGCTCAAAAGCAGGATTACAGCTCAGTGGCTTAAGTAGGAAAGTTTTTCCTTACTCAGGCAGAGATAAAGGGAATCTGCCAGCTATATATATATATATATATATAGTTAAATGAGCTACAATTGGCTGAAATATAGGTTACCCTATATGCTGCAATTGAATCCAAATTATTAGACACACCTGAAAACGCAGGAAAGATCAAGAGGATAGTGAACTTCTTAGGATGTTAACTGCTTCAATAGTTTGTACTAGAATGCATCCATGGCCCAGAGCAGGGATGGCGAACCTATGGCACGCGTGCCAGAGAGGGCACGCAGAACCTTCTCTGCTGGCACGTGCGCCATCACCATCCCTGCTCTTTCTTTAGATCCCCTCAGCAGCGGATTTGATATAGGCTGCGGATCTGACCTGCCAGTTTTCAAGTCGGATCCACAGGTGATATTGAAGGAGGCACTCGTGATGGGTCGCTCTTCTCCCACAAATAGCCAGCCGACCTCCTACTTCCCCAGCAGTGCAGGCGCAATGACATCATTCATTAGCGCCTGCACTGCTGGGGAAGTAGGAGGTCAGCCGGCTCTTTGTGGGAGAAGAGCGAGCCATTGCACGCAGCCGTCACCTCTGCCTTCAGTATAGACCACGGACCCGATCTGACAGTTTGCAGGCCGGAGCCGTGGCCTGCACTGAAGAAGCGTACGTGAGCAGGGGAGTTCTCCTCCCCCAACGCGTTTGCGTTCCTCCCCCCAGA
Source organism: Pipa parva (assembly GCA_019650415.1). NCBI lineage: Eukaryota > Metazoa > Chordata > Amphibia > Anura > Pipidae > Pipa > Pipa parva. The sequence continues at coordinate 7,989 of WMED01025113.1, read as the reverse complement.
GCTGGCGTGATGACGTCACTCATCAGCGCCGGCACTTAGGAGGATGCGTTCGGGGTGGCGTCACCTTTTTGGCACGGAGTGCCAAAAAGGTTCGCCACCACTGGCCTAGAGGAAAGTCCGAAGTCTCTGAACCTGGTGACGCTGGTTAGAATCCTGGGCTTTGCATCTTACAAAAATCTCTTATCTTGGGCAAATCTATTTATAATGTGCACAATGCTTTATTCCCATTACCTGCTATATTTACATATCTTCCATAGAAATATTAAATATGTCTTTCATTTTTGCAGGGCAATCTAACAGTAGACAACAACAACACCAATTCTCTACAATTTACTTTAAGGTAATCATTCAGGGATGCCCTTTGAATGAAAACTGCTAGACAACAAACAATTCTGTCACATGAATTTTAGATTCATACTAACGTAGTTTATAAGGCTAAAAAAGGACACAAGACTATCCATCCAAAGGAAGGCAGAAAATTCAAGAACCAATTATCCTCATATTAGAAAATTCCTGACTCCAAATATGGCAATCAGAATAATTCCCTGGATCAAGATCCCACCTTCAGTTATCCAGTACCTATAACTTATAATCAATTATTTCACAAGTAAAGCAAAAAAATATATATATTGACATAATCTCATCAAAAAGGGTGCAGCAAGGGGCAAAAAATACCATATATTGATACCAAGAAAAAGAAGAACCCCTGGGAACTGCACACACCTAAATTACACATATATATTTATTCAGTATTCTAACAGGTTAAATGAAGTAACAGCTCAAATGTATGTTCAAATACCACAAAAATGTTATAATGTTCTTACACTGAAGGAAAGCATGCAATTCAGTTTTGAACTCTTTTATGAAATTAACCACAACAACTTCTTAAGGCAGAGAGTTCCATAACCTTACTGCTCTTACAGTATAGAACCCCCTTCCATATTGATGCAGAAACTTTCTTTCCTCTAACTGTAGAGGATGTCCCCTTGTTATACTTACAGTTCTTGGTATCAATAGATTGTGGGTAAGATCTTTGTACTAACTGTGCTAACTGTAAAATAATGCATATTTAAGATTTGCCCCATTTATGCCAAATATCGAAAGTAAATATTTTTAAATAAGAAATATTTAAGAGAAGTCTGCCTCAAGTATTTAGAATTTTAGGAATCAATGTTAAATATGTAACTAACTTGGTTAAAAGGAAATTAGAAATTTGTATTTTTGGTATTAATGTTATTAACAGGTCCATTTTAATACTCATTCATGCAAAATCTCCCACACTGCAGAGGAATTCTTAGTTCCAGCAATTGTGAGTTATTATTAATGTTCATTTTTAAAATGTTGGTCTGCTTGCAAGTAAAACCGATTGATCAAAGAAAAGAAAGCTATTCTAAAATCCATAAAATATTTCTCTAATTTTTGCATGGATTTCTGCTGTTATGCAAAATGGTTTGAGCTGAGATTGATCACTTAGGTAATTCAGCATAGTGGGAAGTTACCTCCGGATCCTTCGCATTACTTCGCAGAGGCTGTTATGCGCTCAATGATGTCTTGCACGCACACATAAGCAAACACTTTAGATTTTCCATTCTCGGCGATACCACTCGAGTCGCGTCTCGAGACTGGAATCCCTTGAAAGCGTTTGCTGATGTGCGCATGCAGGACATCAGCGAGCGCATAACAGCCTCTGCGAAGTGATGCGAAGGATCCAAAGGTAACTTCGCATTATGCTGAATTACCCCCTTAGTTCTTCCAAAGAGGCCATTCTCTGTCTCACTATCAGAAATGTCTGATGTACCTGTAACAAGTGTTTAGAATGCCTAATAAAATATTTTTGTAATAGATCTTCATTAAAAAATTGTGCCCGTGTGATTCAATCAGTAACAAAATGAGGCACTTCTTCTGTACTGTTTACAAATCTTCTGACATAACCAGTCGACTTCACATGCAAATTCAAGCTCCTCCCTGGATTCATAAACAAAGCAGAAATGCATCATTCTGCTACTGATTGCATCATACATTTAGATTTTTTATGAATATCTATCACAAAAAAAGATTTAATTTTTTTAATGCAATTTGGACTAATTTGTGGGGCTTTATTTCCAGATGAGAGGTGCACTCTAAGGCAGTGTTATGGAGTGGAGTAGATTACTAATTACTGTTTGACTTTTGAGCAGATCAGTGATATGGCAAGTAATGGTGACAATAGCCCATTTAAATTCACCCAGCATTTATCTGTAGAGGGCACATCAGGTGTATCTTTTTTTGTCAAACCAACAATCTTCTGGTGCTGTGCTATGAATGGATTCCTTCAGAAGAGTGATACAACAGATTATTTTGCTAATTATAGAAAGTACTACAGCAAGGAGAGCACAGCCATTAAATAAGTGTCAGGAGTTACAAAAATGCAGCTGCTGAAATAGAATATTTAAAGGAGAGTTTTAGGTACACTGTAGAAAAGGCTGTGGTTTGGTCAAACTAGATATGGACTTCCAGTGGTAGAGTAGGGAGATTCTCCTGGAATGCAACCTGAGTGTATGTCCATTAAGAAGCAGCAGAAAATGGCATAATCCAGGATCCAGAAAAACAAACTCTGTTTTGGAAGAGGACTGCCATGTTTGTTGAAGGTGCTTTATGCTGTGCCCTACTGATGTACATTTGGTCAGTACACTGGGACACTGGGTGTTACTAGTGAAATGCTAGAGAAAGATAGTGACCCCTGTAGCAAAGGTTATTCTTGAACTGAGCTTGTAAAGTGCAATATCAGAGTCAATTCATCCTCATAATATTTGTTATCTCTCTGGTCAGGTGAATGATTATATAAAGCCAATACCAGACATAAAGTCATTAGCAGTATTGTAGTGGTGAACAATTAAAAGATTAGAAAACTGCAATTAAGGGAAAATATCTGCTGGGCATGTAGTGCTTTTTTTAAATAAGCCAAAGGTTACAATGATTCATCAAAAAAGCAATATCTGTAAGAAACAGAAGTGAACACAAAAATGTGTGTAATATTGTTTCAACAAAATAGGCTTCCACCATCATAGGAGGAAATAGCACTACTCCCAGTACATTTGGATGTATACAAAATGTTACCCAAGCTTAAGTCTGGGTACTCACCAGTTTCACCATGTAATTAATCTTATCAAATTATTAAAAGAGCAAAATCTTCTTTTCAAAATATGGATCTTCCAATTTTCCTTTAAGTGCTCAAACTTAGTAGTCCATATATAGGTATCACAGGTGATAATTATAGAGAAAAGATAAAACTGGGCGAAATTTAATAAAGTTGGAAAGAGCGCTCTCTGTCTTTCTGAGTTTATCGAGCAAGATCTGGCAGTATTCTTGCAAGATTTTTAGATTTATCAAGATCAAGTTTTTTTATCTCAATTTTTAAGATACCATCAAAAAAATCTCACAAGAGCAATACGAGATCTCACTCAATAAGCTTGGAAAGAGCGCTCTCGCTCTCTGAGTTTAATAAATTTTGCTGTGTAAAATGCTTTTAAAGTGCTTCTAATCACAAATGCATTATACTCACAAAAAATGATTTAAATGATACATGTTGTATATATCAAACTGGTACTCAATGCGTTTCCCCAGCATCTTGGCCTTCCTCAGGAGAAATATTATACAGCTCAATATTATAATGATGATGACATTATAAACACACTGAAGAAATAATAATATATATAATTTTCAAATATGCTTTACAGGTAAATGATGTAAGGTGCAGATAAAAGGAAAATATTATTGGAAAATTATTTGCACTGAAAATGCTATAATAGTTAGCTACTAAAGGTATTTTCTCAACATCTAATTGAAGGATCCATTTGCGCTACCTTACATCTTATGTTTTGCCAATAAAGGCTTTTTTTTATATGAATCACTTTACTTCTTTTCCTTTTGTTTAGTTTCTCTATCAGGTTCATAACAAGGAATAACATGTTTATGTTAATTCAGCCTAATCTTAAATTATCAGGAAATTTGTCATATGCAGAGCAATCCACAAGGGTGGTTATAACAAACTACAGCAGAGCTTGAATAGGTGGAGAAGCCTTTACACTTAATCCCTCATTAGGATCAAGGAAATAATTAACCAAAGAGTAAATTTTCATGCACAAATGAATTTGAGACAATTTAGGTCAATTCAGCCATTGCAAATTAAAGTTAGTTATGCAAAGACACTATACAGCATATTCTTGCCACATTGAAACAAACAGATTCATAGTAATTTCAGTGTATTTTCTTCTGAAAGTAGTAGATGGTGCATACTGGAGCTACATCATCATAAATAAGCAGATATCTTTATATTCATGTGTTACGATGCCATAGTATCAGATCATTAATATGGTGCAACTTATTTAGCTTATTTTCCAAGATTTTATTTCACTAAAGCTAGAAATTGACTTATTGTGCTTACTTTATAAAATTATACACATTAACATCACACCCACAACATTTCATGATACAAACTACAGTATATTGACAACATATAATGACTCCTATACACTGGCATACATTATGTTGCCATTTTAGTCATTTATTCAGGTGATATATTGCCACAGGCTCTATCCAAGCTCCTCTCACACCACACATTGTGTAAAAAGAGTGCAACCTGTTTGTTCTAGAATTTTGCATTACTTTGACATTACACTCTCATTACAGAGAAGGTGCTTTTATAGAGTGATTTAAAAAAAATTGAAAAGATGGCAGGAATGATGGGGCTTGGGGGGCATAGATGAGATACATGGTAACCTATTTAGTAAGGCAGTACTATGATGTCTTGCCACCTATGATCCAGAAGTCAAGCTCTAGAAGAGGAGGCTCGTGAAGCATCATGAGGACAGGAAAATCCAGTAACACAGAGAAGTAATAGCTGGATTGCTTTAGAAAATATATAGACAGTAAATAATACAATACTATAATAATTATTTATTATTGCAAAATCAAAAATAGTTTAATCCTTTTTTCTTCTTTAAAAAGACAAGCATCTGGCAAACACTTCAAAAAGACAAACACTTCAAAAGCCAAACAAATAATTTAATAGCAACCAGCCAAAATCAGCGCAAACTATATATTTACTCTGAGTAGCGCAGAGGTGCAGTAACCAGGCTCCCAAATCTTAGGGTCCTGCTCTGTGACTGCGTCAGGCTCCATGTATAATTATATCAGGGGTTAGTACAGAGATCTCTTACAAAATTTGTTTATACCAAGAACTGTCAATATAATAAGGGGGCATCCCCTGCCTATAGTTGCTACACCAGCATAGAAGGGGGTTCTTTATTGTAAGAAAAGTGAAATTATGGAACACTGCCTGAAGAAGTTATCATGGTTAATTCCATTAAAAATGTTCAAAACTGTTTTGGACTCTTTCCTTCAATATAAGAATATTACAAGTTATGGGTACTTGATCACTGGAGGTGAGATTGTGAACCAGTGAATTATTCTGGTTGCCATATTTGGAGTTGGATAATTGGCATCTGTCTTATGGATTTTTGCTTTCCTCTGGATCAACACTGCAATATTGCAAGCTGAACTGGATGGACTTGTGGCTTTTTTCTTATAAACTATGTTAGTATGTTACATCTTTGCCCTAATAATTATGCAGTGGTCCCTGGGACCTCACACCCCCACTTGAAGCAAGGGTTGTGGACATCATCTGTGGATGGAGTTCCATTAGACTTAGCTTTCTATTCCCTATAATAATCACCAAGTGAGATAAGGGAAATAGTAAAAATAACATACAGGGGTCCCTTGGACCACATGCCCCCACCTTGTGTTGGCAGGTGGGGGGCATTTACAACAATTTACCACTCAATATTGTAGGAAGGAATAACTGTCTTCAATTTATGGAAGGGGTCTCTGGTACCACATACCCCTACCCTCTTCTGGGGAGTGGGGGGCAAATGCCAATAGAGGGTTTTTTTTAGACCTTCTCCCTTTTCCCTTACCCCAATCATGCAGTGGAGTAAGGAAGAATACCCTCAGTTAATAAGTGAACAAATCTGATCCCTCAAACCCCACCCCTTAGCCAAGGGAAGCATGGGACAGTACAGTTGTTGCTTACTTGCTTTCCTTGCCCCCAACCACCCAAGCCACTATAGGGTGGGATGGCCTAAAATGGAATATTAATGTCTCTACATCAGTTCCAACCCCCTAACATAATATGTGATGGGAGCCGTAAAGCAAAATAAAAATGTGCCCAGGGCTTGGGGCACTGTTGATGTTGTAGATTTGTATTCAAATGCAGCATGTGCATGTGGCTTTGGTTTAGATACCATTGACATGTTTTGGCATCGTTTAGGTTTGACAGAGGTTTTGGCTATTTGAGTTGAATTGTTTTGTTGTTTTGTTTTTTTTTAATTACAGGAAAAAAACACATCTTTATTAATCGTTTGTTCTTATATGCATAGTGTATGAATACATCCGGGTGTTATATAGGCCTGCATTAAAGATGCATTTACCTTTTCTGCTCTGTTCTCTTCTGGAATATGAAGTAGTCATGGATAGCTCCATGTTGTCTGTACAGTACTCTCTCTCTTTCTTGGGATGTTATTGACTAAAGTCCAAATTCTCACTTAAAGGTGTGAATTTACCACTTCCCCATATTCGGGTATTCAGCAAACAGTGCGATGTGATGAATTTGCCAGCAAATGATGTTCACACACTACACAATAGACGGCTACTGAAACAGTCGTGACTTTACTATGGCAATATTGTTGCAGTAACAACTTTACTATTGTCATTGTCACAATTGGGGATCCATTGTTTAGTCAATAAGGAGTAGAGAATCAGGGCATAGCCACCTAAAGTGATGAAAATTCACTTCAACAGTCAAATTCTCACTTTAGCCAAAAAAACCCTTAATCTGCTGCACCTCTGCTAATTGTGGCACCACTGTAACTGAGTGGGAGCAGGTTCCGCTGCTATATAAATAGGATCAGGGACAGGAAACCAACAATAGACTTGTACTGAAAATGAAAAACATTTTTTTTTCGGTGGCAGTTGTAGCGGTCATGGATTAAAATCCATTGAACTATGGTGAATCAGGAAAAGAAAAGAATACAGTATCTGGTACTATATCAATTGGAATTCTAAAGGAGTTGTCTGTCTCCCTACATATCAGGGTTACTCACTCTCTGAATGAATGTATACACTAACAAATCAACAATGTTAATAATAGGAGAGCAAGTAGTACAGTAGCTTTTCACTGTGTGTCCTGTACAGATGCTAATGTATCTTCCCTTTGTGTAAAAGGTATCAATAAGTCTCTTTTATCAAGAAGGTGATAATAAGTCAAGTAGATTTTCTATTTAGATACCATAATACCTAACATCTCATGTTTTTGGTATTTTTTTTTTTTGTAATGATATAATTTATAAAGATTCCCAAACCAATAATTTACACAATAAATGATCAAGTAGGTGACATCTGACACAAGGCTTGAAACCTGGAGAAGATGTCTGACACTAATTTCCCATTACTTTACTTTACCTGCATAACTGTTCGATATCTTAGTGACTATGTGTCAGTTACATTGCCCAATAGTTCAAATATGTATCAAATAGACATCATTGATGGTATCTGAGTTACCCAATAATCCATCGAGTTTTATTTTGCAGACGTTTTATTGCAAAAAGTATAGTTAACTAACATCCTAGATGTTCATTTCACTATTTGAAAGATATTTATTTACAAAGTTGCACAGAACAAGGCTAGCACTTACAGTCCCACAGTTGTGCAGAGGGATGTATGGAGGCATATAATAGTGTCAGATGCTGGTGATATTTAGCAACAAAACAACTCTTCTCCCCTCCTTTTTCCACTACATGCTCACAGGTTGGAAGATTTGAAATCCTAGCAGCTATGTCAGCTGATGCCTGAGCTTAGGGTTGTTCTACCACTTAGGTTGTGTGTTGGTCGTGTTCCTGTGATTCTGGTAATTGTCTTATTGGGCTCCCTGCTTGATTCCTGAAGGTTTCTTTT